>OX578133.1:39516016-39828516 GCA_951213105.1 Amaurobius ferox
AAGTCATGCACCCACATCAGATTTTTGTTAAATGCATTTGTCACTTGTATAACTAATGTACTGTGTCCAAAATTAATAATTATTTTTAAGCATATTTTTTATTAACGGAATGTCTATTTTCTAAATAACATTATTAAAACAATGATTTGGGCGTTTAGAAATATTGCATTTTTGAAAGCATGAATTTAAATCTAATGAATTTTCCATATGTAATTGCATCATTTTTTAACTGAAATAAAAATTAATATATCTTTTATTAACCTTTATTGTAAGAATATATTGCAGTTTTAATTGTAAAAAGTAGCCTTTGATGACCAGTCTGCTCTGCATTTGTACAGTCACTTCTTCAGCAATCTGTTTTTTTTTAAAGAAATTATTTAAACATACACCCACTGCCTGAACATACACACCGTGTGGGCATGGTACATCTAGAAAATGCTTCCACTTGTACACACACAGCAGACATGTAATCACTTTTTATCAGTCAATTTTTAAAAAGAAATTAATGAAAATACATCTACTGTGTATGCACGATATACCTGAAACAAGTGCTTAAATGCAGCTTAGCCTACTGGTGAGAGTAGTGCCAATATTTAGTACCACTACCAATCATATAAAACACCCACTTAGTGACTATGCATTAATAAAATTCTAAATCAGAAACTATGTGCATCAGCTTGTTACAGATGAAAATCGTAAGTAGTTATTGCATCATCTATATAAAAAAATCTATTTAATTTTTTCAGTTTCAACTAATCTGTAGCAGCCCACATATTTGGCTTCTATTTTAAAAACGAGATTCCAGTACAAAAATTTATTCTTTAGTTAAATTCTACTTTAAATTATTCCTTTATTATTTAAAATTAAGTTTTGCTGTAAATTTGAATCTTTGTATACATACAATCTGAGCATTTATAACTGTTTTGGGAATTTTCAGCTGATTGTTTAATCTAATTTTAATTAAAAATTCACATAGTGAATCCTCAACTATAATGAACATTACTGTAGATCTCATGAGGTGCTATCAGGTGCATATTTTTCCATGTATGTTTAAAAAATGCCTATTTAGAATATTGGACCTAACTTTTAAATACAGTGTATATTAAATTATTATTTTATTAAAATGTTGAATTTTTCCTGTGTAGTGTCAATTATGCTTTATCAGTTTTATGATAACATTGGGTCTTGCTGGATCAAATTCATCCATTGCTGTCCAATCAAATATAATTGTAATTATGTAAAATTATTAATATGGTGGGAAACTTTTTACTATATTTTAAGATCCTTAAAAATGTTAAAAATTCCCTGAAACTACTTTTTTTTCCATGTCTCAAAATCTGTATGAAACCTGTGAAAGATAACTGTATTTGAATATGTTTTCATGAAAGGATTGTGCATTGAAAAACATTTATTTTCTATACCAGTCCAAAATTGTGTTTTCAAATAAAAATCTAGTTTATTCTAGAATATGAATGTAAAGATGATAATGCATTACTTTTCACATTTATTCTAAAACATTTCTCTTAAAACTAGTACGGCATCGTGGTAGATGCAGGATCAACGCATTCAGAAGTTTTTTTGTATCAGTGGTCTGGCAGTAAATTTTATGGTACTGGTGAAGTTTCTCAAAAAGATTCCTGCAGAATTGAAGGTAAGAATTTGTATGTAACATAAAAATTAAAATATAAAATTAATTGCTCCCATTGCTATAAAAATTTATGAATGAACTTAGTAAAACAGTTCAACAGAGTATCAGCCATGTGGGGGGGGGGGGGGTCATTTTGATGAGTATCTTATCCCAATGTGGCTGTACTTCTGAATTGTATGTGTACAGCTAAGATTTTGACAGTAGCATGCTGTGAGATGAAGCAAAGGAAGCAGTACTTCACTTACCGAAAACATAAAGATATCTACACTCGTCAAAAGTGAAATTGCAACACCATGAAGGAATGAGCGTAGCCATATGCAAATCACAGTACCGGTACAATAGAGAGTCATATGCAAATGATTACGTTTCCATACTTTTCGGGTCATGTGACACTCAGTTTTGGATGATAAAGACCTGCCGATAGCTTGTCCTGTAAATGCTATTAGCAACGATTTGCAGCAGCCAAACTTTCAAAAAAGTGAAGAAGCGATGCCTCAAAGATGTCAGCGAACTGTATACCAGCAGTTATTGGCTAGGAAACGAAGCTGTATCTTGGAGCTGCATGACATGGGTTTGTTGATGCGTACAATTGCCACAAGCTTGAGTACCATTCAGTAATGTGTGACATGATGGATGCAGGAACATCAGAGAACATGCCTGAGAGGAAGTGGAGCTAACAGGTCTACGGCAGAGCACACAGACCAGTAAATTCACCGAACAGCTCGTCAAGACCTGCTCGCAATGGCAATGTTCACTTCTGAAACAGCCTACTACCATCAATGGTTGCACCTAAGTGCACCCAAACCATTTGCAATAGGTTGCATGAAGTATAGTTGCATGCACTGCGACCAGCCGCTGGGTGTGCCATTAAGCACTCAACACAGGAATGCATATCTGGCATGGTGTCATTGTCATTACAACTGGACTAATGAATGGTATCAGGTATTGTTTACGGATAAATGATGAATCTCACTTCTGCCTATAGAGGAATGACAGCTATGGACAGGTGTTGCGACTTCCCAGGGAATGCTATATGCCAGCCCATATCACCAAGCATCACATCGGGCATCATAGTTTAGGGTGGTATATTCAATCAGTGGACAGCTCTGGTGCACATTGCAGGTAATGTGATAGCAGATCAGTACGTCACACAAGTTGTGATGCCTGTGATTCAGCCACTGATTCAGGCCATCCTTGGTACAGTGTTCCAGCAAAACAATGTCACACCGCACTGCGAACTCTCAACACCCTGAATGGAATTCACATCTTTTCCTGGCCGGCAGCCTCACTGTATCTCTCTCCCATTGAACACATGTGGACCTTCATCAGACATTAGGTGCACCAGAGACCACTGGTACATACCATAGACGAACTGTGTGCGTGCTGCAGTAGATGCTGCTTGGCAAGGATTACTACACGCAACCATTAATAGCCTCATCGATAGTATGCCTCACCATTTAGCAGCGTGTATAGCTGCCCATGTGGACCACATTCTTTACTAAATAAACAGGTTTCTTTTGCATATCTTTGTTTGTTCTTTTAACCATTTGCATATGACTCTCTTTTATCGGTACTGTGATTTGCATATGGCTACGTTAATTCCTTCATGGTGTTGCAATTTCACTTTTGATGAGTGTATAATATCTATATATTTATAAGCTTAATATTCAATTGTATTACATTAATTTTTAATGTAAATTACAATTTTTACTGTCAACATAACAAAACTGCAACTATATCAATCAATATATTTATTTTGTCTTCAAAAAGCCCTTATTTAAATTTGTTTCTGCCCTAACTGCGTAGCATTTGAGAAATAGCTTGAGTTAAAGCATGCGCATAAAACATTTTCGTTTTTTCATCTATAGTATTATCTCGAAAACACTGACTATTTGGTTTTTTCATGTTCTTGGCTGCTAAATGAAACTAACTTCACTCCGATTATTTTTTGTCAATGTAATGTGAGACATACTCCATGAGAATCCTGAGTGAGCATGTTTAACATTAACAATGTTTTAGTAATAAAAGATAATTTTCTCCTAAATATTCTCATGTATAATAACCAGTTTCAGTTTAGTAAATGGCTTAATATATATTTATATTTAATTTTTTTCTCTGAAGTTTTGTTTTGTCTTTTATTTAGTGAAGTGATCGATTTTATATGTAGAGTTTATATATTAATTAGTGTCTTTGTTTTAAATTGAATTGCTTTATAAGATTCTTAAATTTTAATTTGTTTATATCTGCATTGAAATTATTTTATGCATTTTTATAATTTAGTATAATTGTTGGTGTAAATGTAGAAATGTAGTTAATTTAAGATATTATTTATGATTAGTTATCATTCCTAAAAAAATTTACCTATTTGTTCAATGATGCTTCTTCAAATCAATAATTATATTGTTAAAATAATTTTTGATGGTAAAACCTGTTATAAAATGCAGTTAGTTATGCTTCATTTTTAGTTAGTACACATGAAAAAACGCTTGCTGTATGTATACATAATTGCATTTTTCTATTAGAGTTGTCTATTGGAGAAAATTGTTTAATATAGTTTTACAAAACTAAGTTTTTATTAATAAGAAAATAGGAAATTTTATTTTAACAAATATGAAGGAGATATTAATTTTTAGAATTTGTTGACTAATTTTTACTTTCTCATACTATGTAATATAGTATAAAGAAAGTATTGTTTTCACGAAATTTTTTTAATTCAAGATTTTGATACCAATATATATTTTAGGGCCTCCTGAACACATTTTGACTATTTATGGAGTGATGTCTGTCTGTGGTCGATTTCTTGTGTACACGATAGTAGCCACAAATATTAATGGATAAACATTATATTCGACTTTGTTATCAAAAAATCTAGAATTAGATAGAATTATTTAAATGCAACCGAAAACTTTTAAATTTATTCAAAATTTTATATTTTTTAACTAAGCAGCATATGGCAAAATTTGACATAATCATTCATAAAAGCATTTATTTATAGCTCAATGATCACAAGGCTTAATAGTTTCAATCATTGTTGTGAAAAATAGCTGGAATACAATTATTTTGTTCATGGTATCATTAGCCCCCTCTCAGAAAGCAATTTACTCTCCTTCCCCCTCCCGCAGTGTTAAATTGTTAAGTATGGTATCGGTCAAACTAATTTTTCAGGCCCTTTAAATTAGAGGGTAACATATTATAATTGTAATCATTTAAACCCATGATGCCGATTTTACAAAATTTTACTTGTAAAATTTGAAAAAAGAGAGCTATTTGAAAATGGATTCTGGGTCAAGTTAAGTCACACTGCAGTTAATTTTTCTAGAAAGATACATATGTATGTCCAATACCAATTGAAAAAAAATGCAATTTTACCTTCTCTCACACATGGCCAAGTATATAAAACCTAATATAAGAAGTTCATAACGAACAGGCTGTTGATTTGTTTTTCAATTTGTGGGTGTAATAGGATAAATGTGTTAGGTTTTTGTTCTTAATAAGTTGTGTCACTACATGTTAGAATCTCTAAAAATATGCATGAAGACAATATTTTTGTAAAATCGTAATGTATTTTTGTCAAATAGACAAACACTTAGCAACTTAAATGCACATACAACTTTAGTGAATAATAACATGGCAGCTTCGCCTATTCCATCAGTGATGACAGATGCTGACAGGTGAAATAGTTCACACCAGGATGCTATAGTACCAGGAAGTATATGTCAAGTTGCGGCATGTGCAGTAAAAAGTTAGCTCATACTAATAATAAAGTGCCCCAGCCAATACCAAGACCAACTGTCATCAGACCATCGCTCACCACACACCTCTGGATTTTGACATTAATTCAGCAGAATGTCAAAGGGTGATGATTTAATAAATGAACATAATATTTAGAAGAAATCATGACCCGGACAAAAAATGCAGATTCTAGACCACGCAAGGGAGGGGAGAAATTGAATTAGTTGATTATTATTATCGGATCATAATCACAGAATAGTTATATATATATATATATATATATTATATATATAATTTCTTTCATTTTATTAATTAAGTTGAAGAGTAGCAGTTTAAGCTAAAGGTAAAGAACAGCACAAGGCTGTTTTTAGTACTTCAGCTAGAGCTGTGTCATACTGCAGAATGGTGCATACTTCTTTGTTAAAGATTTTACAAGGATTGTTTTATAATTTTGAAATAATTTTCATAATTTCTTTATTAATAGTGCTGATTCTGAGGTCACAAATTAAAAAATGAGAGTGAAACTTAGGTACAACCAAGAGAGGTGTCCTGAGAGGCCCTAGCCCTAGGATTCACAATCATTTTCCATGGACTTGTAAAGATTTATAAATTCATAGTCTATTTCTACTTTGTGTATATTATTGTTCTTCAAATTAGATAAAAATATAACATCACTAAAATTTTTTAAATATAAACAATTTCATCTCTTCTCAATTAATATTTTTTTCAATCTTAGGTAATTCTACATCAAATAAAAAAAAATATTTGTGATATGCTAGTGTAATTATTTTGTTATCCATTTTTGAAGAACAATAATACATGTAAAGTAGAAATAGAATATAAATTTATAAATCTTTGCAAGCCCTTAGGCTAGAGCTTCTCCAGTCCCCTCCTGGTTGTACCAAAGTTTCACTCTCAGTTTTTAAGTATTTAATAATAATTAATAATTACTTACTAATGATTTCTCTTTATATCCAAAGCATTGGTTAATTACTATATTTAACTTAATGCTAAATTGTAACATTTCTAATTGATGTAGTATGTAATCCCTTGGTTTAATTTTGAATAACAGCTAGAAATGTATTTGTAAAAAAATAGGAAATTAATTTAATTCATATGGTAGCAATCATAGTTAATTAATTATATAAATAAATTGATGCAATGTGGTGTCTAAGAAATGTTATTAATATAAGTGATTTAAACCAAACTCTATTTTTATTTTATAACAAAATAATTGAATAATTTCAGTGATCTATCCAGAGCAAATTTAGTGCTTTTTTACGGCGCCTTCACAAATTAAACTCTTGACAAAATGGCACCTTCACAAAGTCAACTTTCGGCAAAACAGCACTTTCACAAAATACTTAAAAACCATTTTTTCACTAGAAAGATAAGATTCTGACATTTTAGAACTATTTTATTACTTTTTCAAACATGCCAACCGTTATGGATTTTCCATAATTCTTGTGAATTTCTAAACAAAATTATGGACTATAGGTAACCCATAAAATTACACTTGTAAAATTACCTGTAAACTTACAGAAAATGCCTATTTTTTCCCCTTTCTTTACATTTCCATCCTGTAATTATTGCACATTAAATTGACAAAATTTGCTTATTTTCATATTTTGGTTTATTATTCAAGTTAATTTTTTAATTATTTTGAAACATTTAGTATGATTGCACAATTCAGGGAATTCTTATATAGTCCTAGGAGTCCACAAGTATCCTTTTCCATCCATTTCTATCCATCTCCTTCCTCTAAATATTAGTCATTAGATGGTCTAAATTTACTTATTTTAACATTTTGGTTGCTAATTAAGGCTAATTTTGTTCTCAAATAATGGGATTCGTAGTGTTGACTAGTACCTTTTTCCATCCTTCACCATCCTGTAATTATTGCACGTTAAATTGACAAAACTTGCTTAACTTTATATTTTGGTTTATTATTTATGTTAATTTTTTAAGTATTTTGACATATTCAGTACAATTGTAGAATTCAGGAAATTCTTGCGTAGTCATGCGAGCCCACAAGTATCCTTTTCTATCCATCTCCATCCTCTAAATATTAATCTTTAGATTGACTAAACTAGCTTATTTTCACATTTTGGTTAATTATAGGTTAATTTTTTAATTATTCTTACATAAATAGTGTGATTTCACAACTTGCCCAGAGGAATTTAGCAGTTTATTTAAAAGCATTTAATATTATTTGGTGATGGAAGTCAATATTATTTGTTCCCCATAGTAATGCTGTGCCAGAAATTGTTGTTAGAGAGTATAGGCCAATTTTAGTCTAAATTCGAATGCAGTCACTTTACATTAAAAAAAATATAGAACATGTCAAATGGTCTTTATTTTTCATATTTTAGGAAAAAAATACTAACCAACTAAATTTAGTTTAATCTAAGCATATTTTGTTTTCTTATGGATTTTGAAACTTCTTTTTCATTCAGTAATCAAGACTAATGTATTCATATTATGTTTGTTTAGTTATAATGTTATATTGAACATTTCATATAAAAATATATATATAAAAAATTTGAAATGATTGATCAAATATTATTCTGATTATCATTGCGAACAATTTTTTATCGCAAATCAAATTACTTGCATCATTACTGAAATTTTCCTGTCTGGATTACTGGAACTATAACTGAGAGGTTGGCATCTCTATTTTTTAAAATGTATTTTAAAACTGAATGATTTGCTTTGTGCATTTGGATCGATTGTTCAGAGCAGTTTTTATTTTTACAAACTTACTTAATTTTTCACAAATTATTTCTAAAATTCACAAAATGGGTACCTCATTTGAAAAAGTCTGAATAGAACCCTGAATTTATATATATATATATATATATATATATATATATAAATTTTTAACCAAATATTTTTATGCAATCATAGAAACAATGGATTTTAGTATATCTGTCTAGAATGTGCCCTTGAAGACTTTTCTGGCTTATATATTATTCATTGATTTATTTTCTTTGTCCTGGTCATTCAATGATCTACTTTTTCAGCCCTTTCTCGTTACTTTTTACTTTAATGTAAATTAAATATGTATTATTTTACTACCCACAGTTTGATGTTTTGTTTGCAGATATGCACTCCTGAATATTTTGTTTTTGTCATTTTAATATATATATATATATATTATACAGGGTGATTCAAAAGTTTGGAGCAAAAGTAAAATGCTATGAAAAAATATCTATGGATCGGAGAGACATGCCGTTTGCAGATTAATATTTACCGTGGTGGGGGATTTTGTATGGCATGAAAAAAATAGTTCAAAATCTCGACACTAGGGGGCGCTGCTGCAAAGGAAACAATGTGAGGTAATAATTGTGAAATGAGATATTTTATTTCAGCATGATTTACAGCTGCAAGTGCTCAATGTATCCACCACCACATTCCAGTACTGAGTGTCGTCGTGGTATTACGGCTAATACAGCATGAAACAGCATATCAATGACAATGGCTGCTATCTCCTGCACATAAGGTGTCTTTCAGTGCTGGTAAGGAGTGGGGATTTCCTCTATAGACCCTTGATTTTAGGTATCCCCATAACCAGAAATCACAGGGTGTGAGATCTGTGGATCTCGCAGGTCATTCATGTGTGTTATGCGTGCTCAGTAGGCAATCGGCGCCAAACATTGACTGTAGCAACTCCATCACTTGACGTGCCGTGTGGTGTACTATTCAATAATGTTTTTGTCTGATTCTAATTTTGCGTTGCATGAGTGACATGCATAAGTCACCGCCATGGCTTTATCAGCAGCAGTGCCCCTAGTGTCGAAATTTGAACTATTTTTTCATGCCATACAACCTCCCCCCCCACACCGACACCCACACCCACACACACACACACCACCACCACCACGATGAATATTAATCTGCAAACCACATGTCTCTCTGACCCATAGATATTTTTTATAGCGTTTTACTTTTGCTCAGAACTTTTGAATCACCCTGTATATATATATATATATATATATATATATATAATGTATATATATATATATATCTATAAATTCCTAAAAAGGACAAGTACCTATATACCCATAAAGATGTTAAAGAGTATTTATAAAGTGATGACCGGGGGGGAGTAGCAACCCCCCAACTCTCAGGTTAAAGCTTTTACTGCCATATCAAAACACTCCCAGTAGCCAAAACCTTCAAACTACTACCAATACGACGCTCACCATTGCTTCAAAAAATGTAAAACACATTAAAAACCAATGTCATTAATATAAAAATCCCCAAAATCACTTTTAACAGCACATATAACTACCTAAAGATCTGAAAAAGGAGGGGACATAAAATCCCACATTAGCGTATTAAAACTATTGTATGGAATCAGTAATTAAGTGGTTATATTATATATTTTCAAAACGATACTAAAACACCATAAAAGAAATGAACAAATACAAGGTTTTTCCCAAACCTGACTATAATAGACATGAAGACCATATTGACTCGAACCATAAAACTACTAGTGTATGAAATTATTAACAATGTGGTTATTTTCATATACTACAAACAAAAACCAAATATCAATTTGCAGCCATAAAACAACTAATGTATGAAATCATTTACAAGGTGGTTATTTTGTATACTTCAATGAAAAACCAAATAGCAATTTTGCCATTTCAAAACGTGAATAAATCCCAACTTTTAAAATTCACCATAATTTTCACACTAAAAAACCTTCTTCATTCTCATAGAACTTTTACATCAAAACCCTTACAGGCAACCTTGAAAGTAAAATCAGGCATACAATACCCGAATCTTTCCAAAATCTATCTATACTTGACATTCCACTATAACATAACAATGCACCATATGTGATTAACTCGTCTACCATTTAGACACTCAAAATACTAGGAAAATCAATCATCAATAGAACAATAATAAAGGATCCCTAAATGCAACCAACCAGTTCTATGCGACTTCTCACAAGCCTAAGTTTTAAACCATTTACAAACTGTTATGGATATCAAAGCTTTGCCAAAATAGGGCTTTCTTGTCGTGGTCACAGTTAATCCATGAAAATCTGAAACAATCTTTATCAAAAAAACAGGGGGATAACCCTCCCTAATAGCTTCTCTAAAAAAATAGATATCACTTGTGTATTGATCCAAACTTGATGAATTCAACAACTTATGATATGATAATTGATTTATAATCAAATTTTTAAAAATATTACGATGTAAACATGTGGTCCATGATGTCATAAACTTTAAGTCAAAATTACAAGATTTTTGTTTATCATAAATATGATAATTCTGTGAAGTTGATGGTCGCATTATTGTAATATCCAAGAAGTTGAGACTTAGATCCGCATTAGATGGTACAGGTATTTCCACTAAAGTCAATGATGTTGGATAAAATTTCAGAATTCAAGGTATAATTATAATCCTCAAATCCACATAGGAGATCATCCACAGAGCGCAGGAATAATATTTTGTTCTGGATGTGTGTACTTCTTTCATATCTGTCCAAATAAATATCAGCTAATGCAGAGGAACAATTACCTCCCATGGGAATACCCTTAATCTGTTTATAATAACCCTTTCCATTAAAAAGAACTGTTTCGAACAACACAAACCTTACTAATGCTCTAACCCCCCTTTTCTTATCCCCCTTTTTCAGATCTTTAGTTAGTTATATGTGTTGTTAAAAGTGATTTTGGGGTTTTTTATATTAATGACATGGTTTTTAATGTGTTTTACGTTTTTTGAGGTAATAGTGAGTGTCTTGTTGGTAGTGGTTTGAAGGTTTTGTCTGCTGGAAGCATTTTGCCATGGAAATAAAAGCTTTAATCAGAGAGTTGGGGGTCACTACTCCCCGCAGCTGTCACTTTATAAATACTCTTTTAACATCTTTATGGGTATGTAGGTACTTGTCCTTTTTAAGAGTTTATTTAGCTATACACATGTATATAGCAGCACGGTGCTTTACCGCTGTGTATATAATGATCTTTTAATATTTTGTGGGGACTTTGGCTTTTTTAAGTCATTTTATGTATTATTTATTTTTATATAAATTTGCTAATCATACTTGCGGCTATGCACAGTTGATTATTGACGAAATCTTTTTTTAGTGATGTAATTATGAAGTATGGTCGAAATTTTCTGACTATTCATGGTTTTTATGGCGGGATGATGATACATGGTTTTCCGGGGGTGGGGATATGCACTGTGGTGAGCTGTTTCATATTGTTGATGCCTGTATTTCGTCTTTTAGTTTCAAAAAACTTATATAACTTAAGTTTGTATTTATTTACACAAAAAAAGTAATAGATATTGTAAAATTTATGGTGTCGGGTTCTTCATTGGGATAGTTGTTTTTATATCGAACTTTGGTGATGTGATGATTTTCTGGTATTGGCAGTCAATTCGAGGAGAGAATGGATGGTAAAAGAAGGTTTATGGATGATTTTGAAGTGTTTTAATAGACTATTGTACTTATAATTATTTGAATATAATTTAGAAAGTTTTGAGTATGTTGGCTTTAAATTGGATTATTGAACTTTTTAAGTTCAGTGTGTGAAGATTGTTTAAATCTTTTTACTATATTATATAATGAAATGTACACTTGTAAAAATGAAGAGACCGGCAACTTCGGGGCTACGGCTATGAAAGCTTGGTTGTCTGTTGTACGGGGTATGGGGCGACCATCAACAAGCAACCCTAAAGTAAATACTATAAGAAATTATTTTAAAACAGCTGTTCCAAAGGAACCTGACCCAAAAAATAACGTTGTTGATTTGTGTAATTTATTTTCATCTATACGTTCATATGGTGATGGTAATGGTTTTAATAATTTAGATACATTTTATAAAACCCATTATAAGAATTTTAGTAGATTTAAATATAGAATGTGCATTTCAGCTAAATGTAAGCTGTGCCCTAAAGCTAATAAGTCACAGATTTCCGATAATAGGAATTTTAAAATATTTTGTAAAACTTATCAGTGTTTGTACTGTATTGAATCTGGCATATGTGTAAAAAAGTATATAGGACAAACAAACAATTGTCTTAATATTAAAATTAATTTATACCACAATATGATATATAAATGCATTAAAAATTATGATAGTGATATGTCGTTGGAAATTAAACATTTTGCAGTACACAGAGTAGAAGCTATGAAAGTTACTATTCTGGATATAGTGGTTGATGCAAAATTACGGTTATAGTGGAAAAATAGGTATATCGCACAGCTTAAGTTGGTTTCTACATATGGGCTTGATACTATTATGTACGGTACTACTTATAATAGGGAATATTATACAAACAGGGAGTCTTAAAGTGTGGTAGTAAATGACTTAATGGTGAGAAGTAGAAGAAAGCAACGGGGAAGTCGTAAAGGTAAAACTAATTTTGCCAACACTATTGAAGCAATTGACAAGATATTGAGAGATATTTATGGAGGCAGTGGTAATTATGAGTCATGGATAAAGAATGATGTATATTGTATATGGGGTAAAGTTGAAGTTTTTGAATGAGATATGGTGTTATTATAAGAAACAATGTGTTGATGAAAGGGATAGAAGTAGGACGGAAACTTTGTGCTTTTGGATTATATTAGGTTAAGAGCTAAGAAAAATGATATTAAGTTGGAAAAGATATGCATAAAAAAACCTATCAATGAATATTTAATTTTAAGATACATTAACAAAAGTTATGACTTGATTCCTTTTACTCAGATTTTGAAACAATTTAGTTATACATTGCCGGTTATAGACTTGGAATTAAGGGTGACCTTTAAATACGGTATACCTTTAGGCCAAAAATTTTTTAACTATAACTTTTTAAGTAGTAATTTACACTTGTTTGATGTTGAGATTTGTGATTGTATGAAATCAGTTTTTCGAAATGAACATCATGGACATATTGTTACTGGAGATTTGGGTATCGTTAAATCAAATATAAGGACTTGTTTTTTAGTTGGGTACAAAATATCGTTTTCAGACAGGAGTTTCTGTTAAAAAAGCTATTAATAGTGATTTATTATATTATATCCGAGGAGTGGCTGTAAAATACAGTTTACCCACTGAAACTTTTGAAGAGTGGAGGAGTTTGGTTTTAAATGAGTGTGATTCATGGAATCAATGGAAGGGGAGAAGTGTGACTTTAAGTATGAATCAGCATTATAATGGTGATGAGTTGGAGAAACTGCAATGAAAATACGTCATTACTTATGTGGACAAAGTAACTTCCAATTTTGCATTTACATGTAGAAAGTACTATGTTATGTTGTTGAGCAAAGCATATGATGACACTAATAAGTATTTATTGGTGAATCAATCAAATAAAGAAATTGGCAATTGTATTCAGGCTTTGTATAAAAAGGCTAGCTTGAGTGTGGGAAGAATGAGACTCCCTTACTTAACAATGATACCTAATCTATACAAAGATCCGGTGAAGTTCCGTCCAGTTACTATAGGTTTTAAAACTTATTTAACAAGGACTAATAAATCTTTATTGAATTATTTGAAAATTGTATTACGGAATCTTTACAGACAAGGCAGCTATTTATTAGAAATAGTTATGAAGTTGTTAACAAGCTGAAAGAGGTGCCAAATATTAAAATATACAAGAGTTATGATTTTGTAGATTTATTTAATAATATTAACATTGAGGACTTGAATAGTATTGTTATGGAAAATTTCCATAGCTGTGACTTACAGTCATATATTGCATTGGGAAAATTTAAAGCATTAGTAAGGCTTGTGTTGTTTGAAACAGTTCTTTTTAATGGAAAGGGTTATTATAAACAGATTAAGGGTATTCCCATGGGAGGTAATTGTTCCTCCGCATTAGTTGATATTTATTTGGACAGATATGAAAAGGGTACACACATCCTGAATGAAATATTGTTCTTGCGTTATGTGGATGATCTCCTATGTGGATTTGAGGATTATAATTATACCTTGAATTTCGATTTTTATCCAATATCATTGACTTTACTAGAAACACCATGTAATGCAGATCTAAGTCTCAACTTCTTGGATATTACAATAATGCGACCATCAACTTCACAGAATTATCATATTTATGATAAATGAAAATCCTTTAATTTTGACATAAAGTTTATGACGTCATGGACCATGTGTTTACATCGTAACATTTTCAGAAATTTGATTATAAATCAATTTTTATCATGTATCATAAGTTGATAAGTTGTTGAATTCTTCAAGTTTGGATCAATACACAAGTGCTATCCATTTTTTGAGAGAGGCTATTAGGGAGGGTTATCCCCCTGTTTTTTTTTATAAAGATTGTTTCAAATTTTCATGGATTAACTGTGACCACCACAAGAAAGCACTATTTTGGCAAAGCTTTGACATCCATAACAATTTAAAAATTGTTTAAAACTTTGACTTGTGAGAAGTCGAATAGAACTGGTTGGTTGCATTTAGGGATACTTTATTATTGTTCTATTGATGATTGACTTTCCTAGTATTTTGAGTGTCTAAATGGTAGACGAGTTAATCACATATGGTACATTGTTATGTTATAGTGGAATATCAAGTATAGATGGATTTTGGAAAGTTTCGGGTATTGTATGCTTGATTTTACTTTCAAGTTTGCCTATAAGGGCTTTGATGTAAAAGTTCTATGAGAATGGGGAAGGTTTTTAGTGTGAAAATTATGGTGAATTTTAAAAGTTGGGTTTTATTGACTTTTTGAAATGGCAAAATTGCTATTTGGTTTTTCATTGAAGTATACAAAATAACCACCTTGTAAATGATTTCATACATTAGTTGTTTTATGGTCGTAAATTGATATTTAGTTTTTATTTGTAGTATATGAAAATAGCCACATTGTTAATAATTTCATACACTAGTAATTTAATGGTTTGAGTCAATATGGTTTTCATGGCTATTACAGTCAGGTTTGGGAAAAACCTTGTATTTGTCCATTTCTTTTATGGTGTTTTAGTACTTTTTTGAAAATATATAATATAACCACTTAGTTAATGATTCCATACAATAGTTTTAATATGCTGATGTGGGATTTTATCTCCCCCCCTCCTTTTTCAGATCTTTAAATAGTTATATGTGTTGTTAAAAATGCTTTTTGGGTTTTTTATATTAATGACTTGGTTTTTAATGTGTTTTACGTTTTTTGAGGTAATGGTGAGTGTCTTGTTGGTAGTGGTTTGAAGGTTTTGATACAGTGCCTAGAAGTAATAGTGTGCAGACCGCCTATATCTCCCAATGCTGGGAGCTGTCCCTGAAAAGCCCCCTCCACTAGACGGCGTTGGTCTCGAATAAGAGATAAAAAACAGAGGAGTTAACATTGAAACTAATGGGAATTTATTGCAAATGAAATGACCGATATCTTTCAAAATAACTGAAGAATTTGTGTGAAATTTGGTGTGATTATTGTAAGTGGTATACACAAAAAGTCATTTGATTTTCAGAGAGATTGAGCAAGGGATATATTCCTATTTTTAAAATTTTATTTAACTTGATCTGATGTTCATTCAAACCTTTGAGGTCCAAAAGTAATCAAGTGCATTTATCACAGTAACGTGAAATTTGTTATGCTGTTTCCTCTTGTGGTACATTTCAGTTATTTTGATTTTGAAGCTTATCAGACTAGCCCCTCCTGGGCCTGCCATAGGACTTTGCCTGGTTTTAGAGAATAACTCAAAAATCAGAGAAAGTAGGAAATCTGAATTTAATATATCATTTTCTTTTGGGGTATATTTTAATTCTTTCAATTTTGAACCACACCGGGTTAGCCCATCTTAGACCCACCTTTGAAACTCACCTGTTTTTGCGGTATAACTCGAGAACAGGTGTATTTAAAAATTCGAAGTTTAGCATATCCTTGTCATTTGCTGCATATTTTAACTCTTTGAATTAAAAATCTTATCGGACTAGCCCGTCCTGAGCCCATCAAAAGGAATATATTGTTTTTTGAGAATAACTAAAAATTCAGAGCATCTAGAATGTCTAAATTTAATATATCATTGTCCTTTCAGGTATATTACATTTCATCGCATTTTGAACCTTATCGGGCTAGCCCTGTTTTGGGCCTGTCATAGAAATTTACTCATTTTTCAAGAAATCTAAATTAAAATCCATCCAAAAGGAAATTATATACTAAATTTACATTTTTTAGCTGCTCCGATTGATCGAGTTATTCTTGAAAGCGAGTAAATTTCTATGGCAGGCCAAGACGGGCTAGCCCAATAAGGTTCAAAATGCAATGAAATGTAATATAGCCTAATGGACAATGATATATTAAATTTAGACATTCTAGATGCTCCGAATTTTGAGTTATTCTCAAGAAACGATATATTCCTCTTGTTAGACTCAAGACTGGCGAGCCGATAAGATTTTTAATCCAAGGAGTTAAAATATACAGCAAATGACAAAGATATGCTAAACTTCGAATTTTTAGATACACCTGTTCTCGAGTTATACCGCAAAAACGGGTGAGTTCCTAAGGCAGGCCTGAGACGGGCTAACCTGATACGGTTCAAAATTGAAAGAATTAAAATATACCCCAAATGAAAACAATATATTAAATTTAGATTTACTACTTTCTCTGATTTTCAAGTTATTCTCTAATAACAAGTAAAGTCCTATAGCGCGCCCAGGACGGGCTAGCCCGATAAACTTCAAAATTGAAAGAACTGAAATGTACCACAAAGGAAAACGTCATACTGAATTTCACATTACTGTGATGAATGAACTTTATTATTTTGGACCTCAAATGTTTGAACGATTACAGATAAAGTTAAATTTTTAAAATATGAATATATCCCTAGCTCAATCTCTCTGAAAATCAAATGACTTTTTTTGTATACCACTTGTAATAATTACACCAAATTTCACACAAATTCTTCAGTTATTTCCAAAGATATCGGTCATTTCATTTGCATTAAATTCCCATTAGTTTCAATGTTAACTCCTCTGCTTTTGATCTCTTATTCGAGACCAATGTCGTCCGGCAGAGGCAGTTTTTAGGGAACCTGTTTTTTGCCTCAGTCGGCACACTATTACTTCTAGGCACTGTAATTTTGGCCGCATTTCATCATGGCATTAAAAGCTTTAACCAGAGAGTTGTGTCACTACTCCCCCCTGGCCGTCACTGTATAAATACTTTTTAACATCTGTATGGGTATAAATTTACTTGTGCTTTTTAGGAGTTTATTTAGTTATACACATGTATATAGCAGCATGGCGCTTTACCATTGTATATATAATGATCTTTTAATATTTTGTATGGAATTTAGCTTTTTTAAATCATTTTATGTATTATTTATTTATATATATATATATATATATATATATTAACTGTTGATGTGTTACTGTGAATTAATTTGATTTGAATGCAACAAAACTTGTGATATAGAAGAATAATTTTATTTAATAAGATTACATTTTTTGAAAAATTCAATACATGCTTCTGCTACTCATTACAAAAAAAAAAATTGTGGGACACCCCCTTGGACCTATAGTTATTCAAAATATGGATGTGGTTACCTGCAGTAAAGTAAAGAATACTTTAGTCAAATTTGAAACAAATTAGTCAAAAATTGAACTTGTAAAGAACAGATATTCTGGATTATATGCTTTAAGTTTCATATATGTTGAAACATTTTAATTGTATATAGGATGAAAATTATTTCCTGATGCTTAACCTTACATTTTTATTCAGTGGGTATAGCTGATGGGCATGATCCAGCTGATCTTGTTTCTTGTGTGAATAACATTACCACAGTCTTGCCTGCAACCTCATCCATAACTCTATATTTAGGAGCAACTGGAGGAATGAGACTTCTCAAGTAAGTTTTTATTTGCAAACACTATTAAAAATGAATGTGTAGTGCTTTTGACAAAGGTATCCTATGTTGAGAAAGGTAAGCAAGTTTGTATTGCTACCTTTTAGAACAATAGTTCCCAAAGTATGATTTTCAAACAGCCTAGGGAGGGAGTTTTGTAAAGCTGCTTCAGGGATTCACATAAAAAAAATTCCATAGTGATGAATGATTTTTCATACAATTTTCTATCTATGGAATTGCATTAACCAAAGTTATGTTAAACAACCTTTAACCCTTTGCAGTCGGCTGCGAAACTATGTTTAAAGACGATATTCAAACATTGGTGTCAAAGAGAAATTTACACTAAAGAACGATCTACACACATGCACGTTTTCATATGGAATGTTCTTATTTAAATACTAGATGGCACTAAATGTCCATTTTAACATTTCCATTGTATTCTGCCAATACTTGACCTTGGTATAGGGGTGGGGGGGAGGTTTTCCAATGAATCATCACTTCATCTAGAGCAGTGAAATGTGGTTTTGTAATGTAAACAAACAGATAATTTCTTGTAGACTCTGCTATGTTATAATTGCGTATTGGTTCTCATTTTAATTTGAGCTTAAGGATTGTGTGGGTGAATTATTGGAATGCAAGAGAGTATTTTTTTAATTTTGGATTTTAGAGGAATGTAGCAGTACTGAATTTATTCGGTTAAAAGAATGGCTTAGTGCTGCCACTAACAACTTTTTGCAACTATTTTTCACCCTAGGTGACTATTTTAAGCTAAAAAGGAACAGAAAGCTACTATTTTTATGAAAGTGGTTGTTTTTTTCGATCTTGGTGAGTATTTAAAAGAAAAATTCAAATAAAAACATAATTTAGTTTTTCCATTTTTGTTGCCGAGATGCCAACTGTTATGGATGTCGTGAGTTTGCTACGGAGATCTCCGAAAATATTGCAAAATATGGTGCCATTTTGGATTTCCGGCAATATTTAGCAAAATTTTACTAACATAATTTTGATTTCTTTATATATTCAGTTTGCATCTGTATAAAGTTGCGTTATTTCCACTTTTCTGGCACAGCAGATATGCAAATCATTTATCATCCAATTAGTTAATTTTTACTCGCAATTACATTAAAATACAAATCAAAATCATGTTGAAAATCATTTATCGCAAACCCGATTCAAAGTCATTGAAATCCAAACTTTTTTGTGTTATTTTTACAAAATTTCATCATTGGCGATGGAAGTGATTGGCGTTATTTTTTTCTGCATTACAATTTTTTTTTTCACTGATGATTTTTCATATTTATAATCTTCTTGTATTCTTATCATAAAACATCCATTTCCATTTATGTTTTGTCTAAAATTATTTCATGTAAAAAATTCGCAACATTAATTTCTTTGTATTATGTTCAATTTTTAATTCGCGTTTTCATAAAATATTGATTATTTTTTATTTGCGATATCACACATATTGATTACTTTCCTGTATAATACTGAAACATCCAAACGATTGTAATGTTGGTTTGAGCTTTTATACATATTTTTAAATATATCATGTGTATAAGGCATATTAATTAGTGAAAATAGCAACATTATTTTCTTGTAAAAAATTGTAAATAATCTCTATTAGCTGTATAAAGTTTTGAGTACAATAATTCAGATATTTTTTCTGTGTAACAGATAACTATTATAATCAAGTTCAGTAACCATTTTTAATCATTTAAATTTTTAATATTTTGGTAGAAGATAATTTATGTGGAATGCATACATCAAATGGAAAATAGCTATTTACTTTGTTCCTTAAAAAATAAAATGCTGGTTGAATGGATGATTTTTAGAGAATTTTTCTTGGAAGTTAGGCTTAGTTCAAAAAATGCACCTTTTTTGGGAACAATTTGAAGGAAAATGCAGCTCTGTCTTTTGGGCCACAGTAGTTCCAGAATTCCACTGTCCGTAAAGGATCAAAAGTGCTTGACTATGCATTCAGAATAATAAACAGTTGATAGTTATAAATTCTGAATATTATAACATTTAAAATTAAAATTATAGCTTCAACAAATTGAAAATCTATAACTTGAAAATCCACTAAGAATGATCCTATAAATTTCAATTTTGTTTGTTTAATCATTTCAGTTTCATTCTACTTTATTCTTTCAATCAATAAAAATTGAAAATTTGAGGTTAGGTGTTGAATGACATCTGTAGTTTTGTTCTAGGTTCAAAAGACTGTGATTGTCATTTTCCAAAATAATTGTTATAGATGCAGGGTTTGAAATAGGGCTTAAAATTTAGGGAGAAGGCATTCCTCCTTTAACAAAACTTTTTGGAAGATATTCCAAAACTTTGAAGTACATTTAAATATCCAGGATTTTTATTAGTAAAAAGTAAAATAGGGATATTTTTAGTTTTATTTTATGTTACAACTAGTGAGCTTTGCTAGTAGTCACTAAATATATAGCAACCAGTACTTGTAGCAAGTTCTGCACTCACTGCATGGGCACAAAGCCCCCTCCCCCACTTCTTATGCTGGTCGAAAGCCCAGACCATCCAACTCATCCAAAGACTTAGAGCAACAAAATGGATGGCCGGACAGGAATATATCCCTGTATCTGTTTATAGCGCTGCATGATATCTCAATGTTCCTCCAGCCTATATTATAGATGGACTTCTTATGCTGGTGTAAAAGTCGCAAAATTGCATCCAAATTTAGTGTTATCAGGTCAAGTGGTTCTATGCAGACTCAAAAATACAGCATCAAAATTACATCAAAATCGTAGCAAGCGAAATGTGCTACTCCATACATTAAAAGATCTTCAGGTCAGTGAAAACTGTCTCTATCTTGTTTACCACTCATCCCCTACTCCTTAAACTGTGTCACATGACTTGACCAACCACATACAGCCATCCCTTGAAGGGCGTGCAGAAGACACAGTGACTTTCCATATGAGAGTTATCAAATTATGAATTTAATTGTAACAAAAAAATAAAGTTACAATAAAAGGAATGCAAGTTTTGTAGAGCTAAAACATGACATTTCATGCTAACAAAATTTGAAGACCCTACCTGGAACAGGAACAGTTATTTTTTGTCATAATTTTAATTTTTAGCTATATGTCACTTTGAAATTAAAGTTATGAGATCATTATTTTAATTCTTTTTAAAATAACAAATAAAGTTATGATAAAAAGATTAGAAGTTCTATAGAGGCAAGATTTGACACTTCACAATGACAAATGTTGATTGTACTTGGAAAATGTATATTTTGTTTTTCATTTTGAGCAATACAGTACAACCTTGAAAATCTGGATATCCAAAATCCTGAACCCCCCCAAACCTGGATGTTTTTCAAATTTTCCAGGTTTTTTTTTTAACTATTGGATGGATGAAGTTGCAGATTTAAAACAACAAGATAAGATTATTTGTATTGCATTATATTTTATAAACAAATACCATAGTTTTGGTGTATAAATCGACTTTTTGAAACTCGAAAATAAGACAAAAGTTTACTAGCCAACTTATACACCAGATACAGGATCTGTGTGCCTGCATCAATTGCATTTACCTGCTCAAACTGCTATAAAACTGAATTTTCACCTTGATTTGTGCCAACAGGGTTCGCACGATTCTTAAGAACTCCTTAAATTCACATTTCATTCTTAATGACCTTTAAAGCTCCTTAATTATGCCAAATTTTTTTAAAATCTCCTTAAAAGTTTTGCCATTCCAATTCCGAAATGGATAAGGAAACCGAAGAAATGACTGAAGGTTCAAAATCGGCACTGTGAGGAATATTATGAAAATAAAGATTACAATTGTTTTTGTTTGTTTTTTAATTTCTTTTGCTCCCAAATCCGAACTCATTAGCGGGATCAAAAGTAGAAAAAAAAGAACACCTCTTTCACCTCTCCTGAAAAAAATAAAGCAGAAAAAAACTGGAAAATTAGTGTAGTGCACTTCCCTTTCTACCTGATAAATTACTAAAGTTTCACTTGCTTTACAAAGGCAAAATTTTGCTTAATTATTTTTTGTTTGGGGTAATAAGTTCTGAAAATTTGAAGTGTTTAAGAATTTTTGCTCTAAACCCAATATTTCCAAATATTGGGACTGGGATTCTACAATGTTCCTCATTAGCGAGAATGATATTTTCACCAAGTGTTTACTGTTTATGTTGAGTCAGTGAAGCCAGAACAGGGAAGGGTAGCCTGTTTCAGTTATGTCTTTGGTTAGTGATACCAGTTAAGAATTAATGGGATTAAAAAAACAAGCATATTAATGAGATTGAAATATATAAATATGTTTCTAATATAATGTTTATTTTTAAACATTTTCCTGATATTGTTTAAATTTTAATATACAACTTTCAATCACTAGCTCTTTTTATCCATTTCAATTATTCTCTAAGCATGTCAGAACCAATAGAAAATGGATTAAAAACAAGTCTAACTTTAAAGATAAGTATTTGTTTCACAAAAAAATCTGATGTAGGCAGCTCATGACTTTTCCTTCAAACACAAATATTTAATCTTTCAGGACTCTTGCATATGTGCACTATATGCATAAATTACCCCAATATTTTTAGTGACACATTTCAAATATTATCATCAGGTGCGCTAGTATAAACAAGTAAATATTTTACTACCCGAAATAGTTTTTCGTATAAATTGTGGAATTGCGCAATTCATTTTGTATCATGATACATTACTGAGAATCTACAAGCACCTTTTTCCTTTCAGCTCCATCCTTTAATTATTGCATAATAAGCAGACCAAATTTGTTTATTTTCATATTTCGGTTAATTTTATAGAAATATTGTGCATAAATAACCAAATATTATGAGAGTTAATGATGTTGGAAGTAAGATGATTCTTATAGTTAACATTCTCATGCAATGCTTCAAATCTCAAGGCTTTTTTTTTAATCTTTTTTTTTCAATATTTTAGGTTTTCAAGTGATTATTATGCTGAGTATATTTTAAAACTAGCCCACACTTCTCCCACTAGCCTTCATTTCACCCACACTTCTCCCATTCTTAATGGCTAGTGGCCACTAAATGGGACTTCTACACACTTAATAGAAGTTCAGAATATCAAAAAAACTGTTTCAATTTTAAACAAAAAAAAAAGGAATTTGTGCACATGATGTGAACTGAAATGATACAAGTTTTATAAAAATCCCTTTGTATCATCACAGCTAATTGCAATTTTTTATTTTTTCATTGATCTGAAAGCTGAGACAGATTGAATGAGACCAAAATCAAGATTCTGGCTTGAGTGAAAGTACTTTATCATTTTGAAAAGTTGTTTTGAATTGTTTAATTATTCCTTTACATCATCACTCCTAATTCAAATTTTTTAAAATATTAGATTTTTCTCTTGACCTAGAAGATGAGACTAAAACCAATATTCTGAGTAGAAGCGCTCGATAATTAGGCAAAGAGGTCTTGAATTTTTCTGTTATTTCTTTGTACCACCATCCTCTAATTCAAAATTTTAGATTTATCCCTTAGTCTTAAAGCTGAGACTGATTTGAATGACATCGAAACCAATATTCAAGCTATAGTGGAAGTGCTTGATAGTTTTGATACATCATCCACTCACTCAGTCAGTCAGTTCAGTGCATATTATATAGATATATTTTTTAATTGATAACATGTTAAACAATAAATAAAAAAGTACAAATTAATTAATAAAAATTTTATGAGCATTTGTTTATTCTTATGCAGAATTTTTATGTATGCAAATTTGTGATAAAAAAGACTTTGAATGAATTCCCATTGCTGCAAATCATTCAAATTTTACATTGGTCTGCTCTATCAAACTGACACTAAACTTAGATTTATTTGCTATAAAACGGATACGAATCTTAGTTTCTCCTTACACTTATTTATGTTATTAATATATAGCACTTGATTGTATATTCAAATTATTTAAAGAAATTTGTAATTTAAGCAGTTGCACAGATGTTAATTTTTTGCAGCATATTTTTCTTTGAAAAATAATGCATATAGGGTTTGAGCGTGTAATCTATAAACTCATTAAAAAGTTCTTACTTGCCATTAAAATCTCCTTAAAAAAAACTCCTTAATTTTTGTTTTCAAGATTGAGTATGAACTCTGGCCAATTTTATGATCAGACGAAAAAAAGAAACATAAAAATTCTAAAAAAAAAAAATCTTTTAAAAGATAAAATTGAAAAATCTAAAAAGTTTGGTAAAATTTAGACAATAGTTGGCAAAAAATATTGCCAATTGCTTCAAGTGCATCACAAATGTTTAGCCAGATGTATATAAAAAAACCTTGTTTTAAGCAGCTTTTTCTTCTCTTTCATTTTGGAATTTCTATGACTGTTTTAGTTGGCAATAAAAATTATCTTTGATTATCAAATAGATTATACAACATGTTGACTAGTTTTTAGGTGTGAGACTGAAATTTCAATTTGAAATGGTTTCTTTTGTTGCTTATGGTTTTTTGCATGAATTTAGCATGATACATCATACAAACTTCGCTCTAATAAAGTGGAGGGATGCAGAAAAATACATTTTCAAATGATTAGCATGATTCAAATTAAAATGTATTAAGTAAATAGTTTTTATATGTCATATGTTATTTGAAAGCTAATGACATAATTTTGGGAGCGATGACATGTGCTGTTCTCGAGTTTATCCATATTTTTCATCCAAAACAGCTATTTTTGTATCAATTCCAACATAATTATATTATATTTTATTTAAAAAAATCTGATCTCTTTTAGAAAGTTCAGTCTCTTTTAAAATCAGTAGGCCTCTGATATGTATTGATTGCAATAATATTGCCAGATTAACTTCAATTAGCTCAATTTATTCACAAAATATTGTGTTCAGAGAATTATGTTCACATATGTTAATAAAATATTTTTTACCTAATTTGTTATTTTAAAGCAAACGGCATAATTCTTAGGACACTAATGTATCATATCAAGTTTATACATGTTTTACATCTAAAATGGAAAAATTATTAATAAATAATAAAAGAATCAATATGCTTACTGTTCTACAATAAACATTTACTTTGTAATTCTAGTGATTGTTTTGGATTCAATATCAAATTCCAGAAAGGATTGAGGTTCACTAAGGTTACCTTTACCAGTTCTTTTTTCACTTCAGATCAAAAAAAATTATTGAAATCTTTATTGCTCAGGATTAGCTATAGATAGAGTTTAGGTGATGACTGGATTCAACATAAAATTCTGGAGGGAGCAGGGGGTTCACTAAGTATTTCCATGTCTGGATTTAGAAATGTCATTTCCGGTTTTTACAAAAATTTCCACTAAATATGTATGCAACTGTACTAAATATATATGTAAAAGAGAATTGAAATGCTTAATAGTTCCATCAAAGCTAAAGTGTACACACCATTGCCACCATATGATGGCTTCATAAATTTCTTGCTTTTATGAATTTCTCCATTTTAGATCAAAAACATGAAATATTTTGAAAACTGCACACGGTAGCATCTTTAAATGATAGTATTCACTTTTAAATAAAAGATTACACATTAAATAGTATTTATTTTCAAAACACTTTTATATGTACTTAGTTTTTTATAATGTTTTATTTTATTTTTGAAAACTAAGTTCCAAAATTTGAAAATTTTCTCTTGGTCCGTACTCAACGAAAGTAAATAAGCCTACTACATTCATCAATTGAAATAATCATACAAAATTTCACTTGATTTGCATAACTTGTTTGAGAGTTATTGTACCCATAGACATAATTTAAAAACTGTTGATTCGTCTCCAAATATGCTGCTTCACTAAAATTCGAGAGTCAAAATTTTGGCCCATCATAATACTTTTCCTTCACATATATTATGTATTGTATTGAAATTAAAAATGATCGGCATTTTGGTGGCATTTTTGCTGGGAATTTTAGCAGTTTCCAAAATAAATAACTCAAGAATTCCAATAATTTGTGATCAAAATAACATTTGATCAACACCTGGTTTTTAGGGGAGAGAAAAAACGAGGTTCCTCATTGAGTAGAAGTAGCAAAATCCCTGGAACAATCCTCCTGATCCATCACTGTCAAACTGCTATCAAACATGGTATTCAATATATGACCTATTATAAAAATGTTAATCAGCATAGCTCAGATTTTCCTTTTGCATTAAAAAATAGAATTTTTAATTTTGACTTAGGCATTCTTAAAAATGTTTCAACTTGATTCACATGTATTTTTATCATTAACCCTTTGCAGACGGTTGACACGCCCGCCTGTCTACTGCAAACATGCATTCAAAGACGGTCGTCATGCATTCGCTTCAGAGAAAACTTTACCCTAAAGGACGGCCGTCACGAATCCACGTTTTCATATGGAACGTTTATATTTGAATTTATTTGTCTACTAGATGGCATTAAATGTCCATGCGAACAACTCCAATGTATTTTGCAGATACTTGACATTGGCATGGGGGGGATCCAATGAATTATTTCTCCATTTGGAGCGGTAAAACATGGTTTTGTAATATAAACAAATAGAGCACTTCTCGTATCCTCTGCTATTTTATAATTGAGTTTCGGTTCTCGTTTTGTGTCTCGCTTTATGATTTCATTGGTGAATCATAGGAATATAAGAGAGTATTTGTTTTAGGTTTGGGTTTTAGAGAAATGCATGACAGTGAAATTATTAGGTTATTTCGGATAAAAGAATGTCTGGGCCAGGACTTTTTCTTTCTGTGGAAGAATATACTCATATGATAAACGAACCGGGCAGTAATGAAAATGATGCAGTTAGTAAATATTCGTGGAACTGTGGTATTTCTGAATATGAAAATGCTAATGATTCTTCAGATTCTGAGCGTACTATTATTACAATGCTGCCAGCTTCAGTGCCTGTTTCTATGAGTGATGTTTGGAGAGGAGAATTGAAAGCTCTAAATTCTTTTGAGTTTTTGAGCATATTTGGAATCAATCACAATATTATGCTGCCTAATTTAGATAAGGAAATTAACCTTTTTAGCATATTTTTCTATGATGAATAGTAGAATTCATAGTAAAAGCAACTAAAGAATATTTTGTATTGAGATTCTTATGAAAAATATACATCAAATAGAAAATAAGTATTTCTTTTATTCCTGAAAAAGTAGATTGCTGTGTTGAATAGGTGATTTTTAGTGATTTTTTCTTTTAGAGTTAGGCTTAGTGCAAAGGAGCAGTTTGGAAGCGAAGCACTCCGTCTTTTGGGCCATGGTAGTTCTGGAATGCCACCATCTGCAAAAGGTTAACGAAATTAGAAAAACAAATTTTTGCACTTTTACATCAATTTTCAAAATATTTCTAATTGATTTAAAAATAATTTAAGAATGTACTTGTGTGCTTATAGTCCAGTTTCATGTTTTGCAAAGAATTCCAGGGAAAAATCTCAAAATCCAACACTATATTTAGCCAGATTTGTCCCTCCCCCATTGATTAACATAAAATTCTCAAGTTGACATTCTCAAATTAGTTTTCTCTTAAGTGGAGTCTTTTACACCAGGCAGGTATTGAAATCTGCAATTTTTTTAGGTACTTTTCTAAAGTAATATGTATTAGTCATTATCTGTTTATGAAAATTTTGCGTGTTTCTTGCAGCTTTGTCTGATCTATTGTCTCTCTGTGAAACTACTTTTTATTTATTTTTTAGCATGACTAGTCCTTTAGATGCTCAACTTATTATAACTGCCATAAAATATGCATTTCAAACTACTTCTGTACAAGAGGGCTCTGTTGGAATTATTCAAGGACAAAATGAAGCACTTTTTTCTTGGATAACTGTTAATTACTTAAGTCAAACTTTGAAACAAACTAAGGTTAGTAGCTTTACAGTTTGTGTTAAATATTGAAATTAAATTTATCGTTTATACCTGCATACATGGTTAATTCATTTAACCTATTTAAAAAGATTTATTAATGACATAAGAAGAATTTTTGGAGCCCATGGGCCAACTGGTTTTGGAGCTATTTATCCTTTGGAAATATTTATCAATTTTTATCAGTTTGCAATTTTAATAATCTGTGAATTCGATTAACTTATTTATGAGGATTTATAAAACATTATCCATATTTTGTGTTTGCTTACTGAAAAATATAGTTCAAAGTTCCATAGCTCACCTTTCAATCCTGTATAAAAGAACTAATAGAGCCTGTTTTTGATGTAAATAATATCTATTCTTAGGGTTTCTGTAGTGGAAATCAGAGCTTTACAAAAAAGTAAACACTTTGGACCCTTATTCCTCCAAACCTAATAGATAAAAATGTTAATAATTTTTCTTGTTTTGTCAGAAATATGGTCCAGATTATGAATATACAGGGACTGTGCTGCTAATCACCATTGTTGCATTTTGCAAAATATTCAATTTGATGAAAATGTTGATGAGTATGTATTCTGCTATCAAAATCAAAAGTTATGGTATACTAATTGTAATGCATACTACTATACTATTTATCTTTTTCAAACCAATTATCTTTAGAATTTGAGAATTTATAAATCAAAACAAATTTTTCAAATGGAATGTGAAAATAAAATTTGGGAAATAAATCCTCTATTTGGCGAAAGAAAGTTTCATTTGATCAATAGGTTGGCGAAAATAATAAAAAAATACATAGCAAACCCTGTATTTTGTAGTTATTGTTATAAGCGCGCGTATTGTTAAAATGTTCTTTAGTTTTCCAGTATTCACTGTGAGTTCTGGTCACTGGAGTCTTTTATCAGGGATTTGCATCTCAAATCCCAGGTAATGCCAGAACATTCTAGAAATTCTAACCAGTGTTGCCCAGGATTTAAGATGCAAACCTTGGATTGCAATCACACAGGCACTTGCATCGAATTCTCGAAAACCAAAGAACATTTCAACAATGTGCCCACTTATAATAACAGCAAAACATACTGCACAAATACACGAAAATTCGACTATTAATCATATGGATTCTGTTCAAAGTTTATATGAAAAGAATTTTTCGGTTTTTCCAATGGTGTCAATACGGAAACTCTGAGATAATATTTTAGGTCATTAATGAACTGATTTGTGTGAACATAAAATAACTAAAACATTAATGTGAATTTTAAAAAAATAATGTCAAAAGTGCACCCTTTCCAGGTCCTGAAGTCCCTGTGTACCAAATTTCATGGCCATATGTTGCTTAGATTTTTTGCTGTAGATGAATAAACACACAAACATGCATCTTCCTCTAATTAACAAATCCTAGATTCCCTGTAATACTATGTCTATGGTGTATATCTACATTATCTTTGTTTTTATCTAACTAACCATGACAGTATGACTCTTTTTCCAATTCATAATTTTTATTATTATCTATTGATTTGGCTATTTGAATATAATTTAAAATGTATCTTCTTAGTGGTTTATCATATTTAAATGCTAATTTAGGATTTACATTTATAACTGGAAAGAAAGTGGATACCAAATTAAAAATATTATTAATCTTTAAGTTATTAATTACAGGATTAGTAAAATTTGATTGTGCAATATTCTTTTATTTTAGTATTTTGTTTAGATTCATCAATTAAGTTTGTCAGTAAAGTGTAAATAAAGATTAAGTATACTACTTCTGGTAATCAACAAATCATATAATATGTGTTTGAACTGTATGTTATCAAGAGTAGTAGAGAAAAATATTTTATATACTATATTTAATTGCTGTTCCAATTCTTACATTGTTTCCAATCATAAGTAATTTTGAAATTAACATGTTGCTACCAGAATCTCCCAGAAAACTATTCTCTCATTCTCCTTTATTTTATTCTGACTCCATATATATGAATAATTGACATCATTTTGCTAAAGAAAACAGCTTTTTCATTAGAACTCACCAGATTACAACATTTTTACCAGATTCCAATAATTTACAAGTTTTTTAGTTCTATAATATCAAATCCTCTGTTTCCACTCACTTCATTACAGAATAATAAAGATAAAATATAAAATGATAATATGCAACCATAAATATAAACATTTTGGACCCCATTTTAAACTATAAGTGGGGAGAAAACAATGAGAAAAAATTATAACAGATGATCATTATAATGCCTCTTTTGACATTCTCCCACCTTTTGATTTTTGACTATGAAAATAAAAACATAAGCATACCACTATTGTACACTACTAAAAAAATAACTATACTAAAAATGAAAACGTTAAAGTTAAATGTTAGTTATCATGATGCTTAGGTTTCACTACTGTTCTCCCACATTTAGTTTTAATAGTCACAGGAATGGATTTGTCAGGGACAATAGTCTTATTAATATTAGAAACAATAGGATAAATAGTTCCTGTTTCATTATAGACAGTTTCTGTTTGAATAGTAGCTTCTGTTTCACCAAAGACAGTATCTCTAGGAATAGTTACAACTTCTGCAGACTTGCCATTCTTACACAGCAAATCCTGATGAGGAACTTCTAAAGAGTATTTTTTGTACTGGCCTAGTGAATTCACCAGTTGCAGTTTTCACTTCAATGACTCTGATGTAGTTGTCTCTACCAGGAAAAACAGTCACAATGTACCCCAAGGGCCAAAGAATTTGTTTCTTATTAGCATACTTAATAGGAACATTATCACTCACTTTAATTTCTCTGAGTAAGTGTTTTTTCTTAAGTGGTTGTTGGACAAGAAGGCTGAGATATTCATCTCTAAATCTCCTGATGTCCTCTCAAATTCTTTACTGATATCTCCATCTCTTGGAGATATTAACTTATCGATATTTCTCGATATCTAGATGGTCTAAATCTAGAACTCCAACTGTACGAATATCTTGAATGAACATAGATGAAGACAGGGGGACCAAGTCTTTTGGAACTTCGGACACATAAGTAAGAGGTCTTGCATTGATAACAGCCTGTACATCGCACGGAATGGTCAATATATCTTTGTTATTAAGAGAAGATTTCCCTAAAACTCTTCTTAACAACTTTTTCACCATTTGTATGACTCTCTCCCACCAAGCTGCAGTTAGAAAGTTAAATTTCCCATTAGATTCTAAAAATGGAAGTGTCACGAATAATTTGTTCCCAATTGATAGACTTCATAAGATTCTCTGTTCCTACAAAATTGCTCCCATTATCGCTGCACATTATCTTTGGTTGTCCTCATCTAGCAATGAATCTTCATAAACCTAAAATAAAACAGGGGGGTGATATCAGTCGCCTACACATGGTGCCTCCTGTTTTCGCTAAATGACTGACTACTTGTCGCCTTGAAAGTAGCTCTTTCTGTATTCTTAACAAGTGCTATATTACTTACAGAGTCACCTGTATCGAATGGGACTGACAGATACAGATGTCTGCCCTCTTTGCAACCATGGCGTTCCCATGACTAGAGAGCACCTCAACATATGCCCTGCTGTTCTTGACTGTTTTCCTTTTTGTGTTACTGACAGGGCTTTTAGTGACTACTTTTATCGTTCTTCTTTGTATTGGGCTACTCGTCAACTTATGACCGAGAGGTCGGAGACGGGCATGGGATAAAAAAAATAAGTAAATAAAACAATTTGTAGAAAGACTTTGTATCAGTTCAAGATGTACAACACAGTACACAGTGTACGTGAACAATAGAATCCATTCTTTTTTCCTATCTGTTAAGTACAACAGACCAGCTAAGTCCACTCTAGTCACTTCAAATACTAACATGTCTCTATTTCGATCTTCTGGTTGTAGAGTAGAGGTAGATTCTATTCCTTTTGCTATGTGTCTTCTCCAGATTGAACTAAGATTAGCTAAGATTAGCTAAGATGCCTAAGATTAGCTAATACAGATTGAACTCCAGCGTGTGAAGACTGCAAATGTTGTTCAAGTATTAGTCTATTAACTATTTCATGCTTTGCAGGGAGTACAATGGGACATAAGAAATTCTTATCATCATCTCTTCTTATTATTTTCATTTTCAGTCTGATAAGTTCCTCATTATCAATAAAAGTGCAAAGTGGTTTTAGCTTAAGTTGAAAGTCCTCCTCCTTAAAGGCATCCTGTTGAATAATTTTCAGGAGTTTCTTTTCTGCATCTTCCAATTCACCCACTGTCAGTTCGCCTCTAAGCCCATTATTTGGTTGAGTATTGTTAACAAAGTGAAGTATCCAAGCAACTATTCTCAAAATCTGTGAATACGTCGAAAATCGCTGACTGTACCACCTTTTTTCTGTTTCATTGCAAATAAGAGACAAAGTAATATGGTCCCATTTTTCCTTAATAACTTCTTCATCTATTTAAACTTCTGTTACAGGCCAGTTATTTTCATTCTGTTTTAAACAAACAGGTTCATCCTACCATTTAGATTTCTAGACTCTAACAGAGCATCCTGGGGAAGGAAGACCAGCAAGATTGAATTCCCCTGGCACATGTCTCCAAGACTTTTTATCAGACAGTGCTCTAATTTCATTCACTTGATTATTAACAAAAACTCCCAAATGTTCTTCTCTCTGTATCCAATAGAGAGCCGTAAAAGAGTCTGTCCAGTAGATGCAAGGGATATCTTTTAGATTCATAGCTTTTACAATTGTAGAGACAAGACATGCTCCAGTACAACATGCTAGTAATTTGAGCCTAGGAATGGTCATCTTGTATAAAGGAGCAACTCAGCTCTTCACCTGTATCAGAGATATAGTAATTTCTTCATGCACTTTTCGAAGAAAGACAACTGTATTATATGCAGACTTACTGACATCACAGTAGATATGAAGACTTAATTCTGCATTGGGATCACAGACATCAAGGCTTCTAGGAATTTTAACATTTGAAAGCAGATGTAAATCACTACTCCAATCCTCAAATTCGTTTTGAATTTTCTCTGGTAGCTCAGTATCCTAACCTATTTTGAAATTCCAAGTTTGTTGTACAATAATTTTTGGAAGTAGTGTTACAGGACACAGAAATCCAAGGAGATCAAATATTATATGAACAGTTGATAGTATTCTTCTTCTTGTTACACTGGATTTAATTTCAGCAAGTTTATATCACAAAAGAGACTATCTTCATCTTTATCCCAAAGTAATCATACCACATGAATGGGCTTTTCTGAAAAACTATTTTCATGCAAGGTATTATGCTCCCACCCTCATAGATCAAAACAGGCTTTATCCAAAAAGTGTCTTGATTCTTGAATGAAAATTTGCAACTTTTCCTCGTTAGACACAGGTCACACAATTATCCACATAAAAGGACTTTTTTAACATTTCTGCTGTTTCTTGTATATCACTTAGGTTTGCTTCTATATGATAATTTAGTATAGCAGCCAGTGGCGGCTTGTGCCTAGATGTCACAAGGCATACGACTTCCTCATGAAAGCCCCTACATTATTATTTTTATTTATATAAATGTATTAGAAAATTTTCTAAAAATATTTGACATATTTTGCAAAATTTTTCAAAACGTCCTTCCACAAAAGTGTAGTGCTGCCATCTTCTAACACATTCAGCAACTAAAATTGACAATGTAGTTACTGAATGCGTTATAAGATGGCAGCACTACAAGAATCTTCTACACTGTGGTTTTGTTATCGGCTGCGAATTCAGAGCGACCCAGATTGAACAAAGATACATAGTTTCAAATACTATTGTGAGTTTGAATGAATGAATATGAACATTAACTATTTTCAAAGCATTATGTGCCACATATCATTGAGTGACTGTCGACAGAAAATAAGTTAGTTTATCGTGGGTCTTCTAGAATTGGCATTATTTTGCTATTGTGGCTGTGTTTAAGAATGTGAATTTGATGGATTCTGTTGTTTTTCAATATAGTTTTGGTATTTTTAAATAAATCCTTGAATAAAATGGCCTTTTATACAAGAATAACTTTGTTTATTTTTAAAGTTATATAAGTAATTCTATTTTACATTGTTCAATAGTTTATATTTTTAAAATATAAAAGTTCATATATAAGTCTGATCAAAAATTTGTTACATTCTCTACATTTATGTATATAAAGGGATAGTGTGGTAATTTGAATGATTAAATTTGTCTTTTTAACGGATTTAAATATTGAAAACATTCTTCAATTCAAATTTAACATGATCTATGTGTGTAAATGGCTGTTTATGCTTGTAAGATTCTGTGAACACGATATCCAAATAACGAATGGGGTGATTTGACCAACATTTTGTACGATTATATTGTCTATGAAGTATGAAATGCTATTTACTTTTAGCAAGTACAAATATACAGAATGCACATATATTTACATTTTATTAATATAAAATAAATAAATGGCAGTCATTCATGTAAAATATTTTGATAATCAAAGTACATGATCATTTTATGGAAACTTTTTTTCAATATGAAACGTTTTTTTAATATAAAACAAATAACTCTCAGTCAATCATATAAAATCTTTTTATAATCAATATGCATGATCATTTTATAAAAGATATTTTATAATCATCAGGAATAAAATTATACAGTAAATTTATTATCAGTAGGAAACAAAGAATACTGATTTTGAAATCCTGGCTTGCCCTGATTTTGATATATTAGTAGTTAATTCATGAAGCGACGTATACTCGTATAATAAACTTTACATGCAAAAATTGCAAATTAAATTGGTCAACTCTTATCTCATGCAGCATTTTTGCATTATAGCACATTTGGAAACAATGTTAAATAACGACGCCATCAATGTAGCCAAAATTGCCAAACACCAATCAAAGTAATACAAAGTCAATATAACCTTTTTATATATTTGTTGTAAGTGCATATAAATGAATACAATTATTAAGTTTATTAAGGCATTGATAACAGAAGAACCAGATTTCAATATATATGCGATTGATTTAACATTGTGCAAAGTTTCTTACTCGTGATTCAGGCTTCCGGAAATCGCCCGTCCTCCCGTCCTCGCCGGGTTAAAATTCTTCGAGGACGACCAATTTTCGGAAGTTGCCGTCCTCTCGGACGGCCTTGAGATTAGAGATTCCGTTAAAAAAAAAAAAAAAAAAAAAAAAAAAAAAACGAATTGTTGTCATCGTAAAATTGTGGCGAAAATTGAAATGTCGTCACCTGCAAATCCCCCTAGTGTGCATTATCAATGCCTTCTTTCTAGGCGAGCCGTCAGATCTGAATTGTAACCATAGGCGCTAGTTATTTTTTCTCCCCTCATCATCCACCCAGTGAATCCGATGATCGCACGAAAATGCGATAGCGCACTCACGATCGAAGTGACATGTTCTCTTCTCCTTTTCAAGGTCTACATGAGCGGAAATTTTCGGATTTTCATAAGACCGACAATACCAATGCTTAAATCCAGACCAAGCCCGAAGAAATTTATAAATGCAGAATGAACTCGGCCTGAAGATAACTGCGTCTCAGCAGGCCCAAAATAATTTGTATTCAAATATGTTAAAAATAAATTTTTCAAAATTTTGTACGGATAATTTAGTTTGTTTTCTTAAACATTTATCTTTACACAGCTGAAATAAAGGCAATAAGTTCATGCATTCAATTTAAATCCATTTTAAAAATTTTCAAAAGAAATATGTTCGGCCCGGTCGTAACGGACGTTTAAAAAAAAAAAAAAAGACTCAACCCTGCCCGAAACAATAGAAAACTCAAGTCCAGCCCGGGCCTAAGCCCAAATCCCCATTAACTCTTTAAAACCCAAACTATAAAATTTTCATTTGCTGTAATAAACGGGAGTAAGTAACAAGTTTGAATTTTTGGAATGGATTCTTCTAGTTTCTGCTAGAAGTGTTTTATTTTCTTCCCCACTTTGGCTTCAACTTTAAAACTAAAACGTTTAAAATTCATTCATGGCATTTGTTCCAGTTGTTTGACAACTGAAGTTAAAGTATGAAACATCTATTCAGTTCAAGAAGATTTTAATCTTGATTGACTACATTCCCTAGAAATTAAGAGTACCGATGAGGTTTAAACTGCTTAGAGACAAGAGGATTTATATGATTATTTATTTACCATGCCTTCAAGTTACCAAACATTGAAAAAAGGAGCGATTCCTTACAGATCTTACCCCTTTGACCCCACCCATAGATCGGAATTCCGCCGGTCATATCCATTATCGGAGACTCCGCTTCGGCGACTTTCATCGCGGCAGTTAAGTGCTGTGGGGGTGGTGTATGAATACGCAGTTATCGCACTTCATCGTGAGACAGTTGGTTCTAATTTATTATTGTTGTACGATGTATTTAAGCACATATATTAAGGAATATACAGTGAAAAAAAATTCTTAGGAGGACGGGTAAAAATTTTCGAGGACGGGTAAAAAATTTCAATAGCCGTCCTCGCGGACGGGCTAGATTTTGCAGATTTCCCGAAGCCTGTCGTGATTATTAGATTGTTACAAAAATTAGCTTACCTCGGAATGAAATAAATTTATATGCAGCCCACATTATATGTTTTTAACTCTTGAATATAAAAAAGTATGAAGAATGGTAAATATTTCATAGATGCCTATAAATCTAATATGATTCAACATTTCTTTTTGCAGCGCAGCGCAATATTCAACTATTAAATCTTTAAAAAAAAACTATCAAATTTAATTATAAAACTAAGAAACAATAATTTCCTAAGACATTTAAAATATATAGTAAAAATCACTCTCACAGCAAAATATTTAAAAGTCTTGAATTTATAATAAAACTTTATTATACGTTTTATTATAAATTCTAGTTTTAGCAGCAAATTATCCTTATACATAAATACATGTACAAACATATTTTCAATTTATTTATATAGATATATATATATATACTTAAAACATGCTTTAATCAGCACCTTTTTTCTACGTATTGATCATGAGCCGCCACTGATAGCAGCTAACAGGAATGGACTTCACGCGAGACCAAATACCAGTCTTCGATGCCTAAATATCTGCAGTTTTCTTTTCTCGAAATCTCCCCACCACAAAAATCTGAGGAAATCACAGTTTTCCTTTGCAATAGATATTTGGAAGAATGCCTTTTTGATGTTTGCTACAACTCCAATTTTATTTTTGTGGAACCTCATTAATATTGGTGGTATTTCTTCTAAGAGATTAGGTCCCTTTTCAAGACAGTTGTTCAGTGAGGGGGAATCTTTTCCATGACAAGAAGCATCAAAAATACTGGCCTAACTCATGTTGTAGAATTCTCCTTAAATACATATCTATGGGATAAGTAGTGAGATGGTTTTTCAAGTTGTTCTTGAGGTACCACTTCTATTATTCCAGATTTTTCTCATTCTTCGAATACAGCATCATATTCTTTATATTTTTCTTCCTGTTTAAGCTTCACAGCCATAGAAATGCATCTTCTTTCAGCAGTGTCCATATTTGTCTTTAAATCTTTGTTAGTCTCAAGCCATGATAAATGTACTTCATAACGTACCTCTTCATTCACAGAAGCCGTTTCTCTTTGAAATGATCTTGTGCAGCTCTTTCTATATCTTTTTTAGATTTTGTCGCAACTAGATCCCTAATACCTAAAATATCAAAATCCCAAAGATTCGCTATTGGGGAAGTTTTGGAAAATAGGGAGGTAACTGTAAGAGCTGATAACCCATGACTCTTTTCACCTGGAATCTTTCCTATAATTATCCAGCCAAGTTTTGTTTCAACAGCTATTAGTCTGCACTTAAATTTGTGCATTTTCCCAGTAAAGAGTTGTCCACAAAAATCTGCTCCTATCAACAATTCAATGTCTGGATAATCTTCACCATAGTCTGTTATCCAAATTTTCTTTTCTTTCAATTATTTTTCCCATGGTCCTTTCATGAGTCATGACAATTTCCCACATATGACAGTTTGGTCTAACACTTAATTATCACAGTTGGAATTGTTGCTTGAGCTGCTCAAACCTATGTTATAACACTGATGAGACTCTTTTTAAAGTGTTTATCCTCCAAATGAAACATGAACCAAATCTTCGGATCCTACTGGTTCGTCATTCACCGTATTCTTCAGGATATATGACCATTGCGAACCACTATCAATTTGTGCACGTACAGTATGGCTTCCTTTTATTGATTTCAGTTTTACTTGTAAAGTTTGTAGGAACACTTCTTCTGAACAGCTATGGTTTGACAAGGAAGTATTTTGCTTTTCTTCTTTCTTCTCTATGTCACATGCATCTATTTTCTTTTGATTAGCTGGGATTTCTGGGCACATTACAACTTAATGTTTTCGTTCACAGATTATACATTTTACATTTGTTTTACAAGCCTTAAAACTATGTCCTGTCTTCAAACAAGCAAAACAAGCCTTTTTATCTTTAATCTTGTTTTGTTTTTCCTCAACTTACAGTTTCGGTGCTTGAAAACATTTTTTATTTAAATGTGGTTTATTGCAAAATATACAACTGCTTATTTTATCTTTCTGTTTTTCACTGAAGAATAAACCATTTGCAATATTTTGAATAGATTGCTTTATTTTTGTCGGCTTTGATTTCTTGACTTCAAAACCACCAATGGCCATAGATATCCGTTGTTCATTGTCCACTTCATTTCTAATAAATGCCATCAAATCATTGAGTCTATCCTTTGGAATTTCTCCAATTTTCGATTGTCTCTGCCAGACTCTTATCAATTCCTCGGAAATACACGACTCTACTAGCAGGAAAAGAATTGCATCAAATTTTTTTGTAGCAATGCCCAATGAATCTAATGCTCTAAGTTGTGATTGAAGTTGGTCATACAATTACGAAAGCAAAAGCATGGATTGTGACTTTGTGTTCTCTATCACTAATACCAGAAGATCCCTTATGTAGAGTTCCACTAAAACATCATCTTTTCCAAATCTAGCTTTGAAACTTTCTATCACTTTTGGGTAGTTTTCAGCTGTCGCTGGGTAAGTTTGAACAAGTTCTCTAGCACTGGAATTTCGAATTGTACATTGTATGAAATACTGGAATTTATCTCCTGGATCAATACCCAGATCTTTGTCTATTTTTTTAAACATTGACCAAAAAGTTAACCAGCCTTTTATATTACCGTCACATTTCTCAAGTTCAATTTTCGGGAATTTGGACTTTCTATTATGCATTTCCCGATCACTAACTATTGAATTTATTTCATCAGTTTCTTTAAATCATTCATCAAGATGGGTCTTTACTTTAAAAAAGTTGTTATTATACTCATCTGCTGACTTACTTTCCTGTTCAAATCCTTCATCTGTAGTATCGTCAGCTTCCAACATAAGGTCCATGGATTCGCGATCCAAATTCTGAATCTATTTCAATTTTAAAGTTTAAACTTTGCTTTTATTTCTAAAACTTTATCTGTTTCCTTGGAACTGATATCTGCTATAATCTGATTGTATAACTGTGTAAAAGAACTATGCACAACTTTCCATTGCTTTTGTAAAAGAAATGAGGGTCTGTATTTCCTCTGTATAATCTTAATATTAAATATAGTAATGTTAAGAATTTTAAGATCAAAAGTGCTAAAACTCTAGTTAAAAAGTATAAAGTTGAAAAATCTAAAGAAAAGATTGTTAAAGGTGAAAATAGTAATTTTAAATTGAATGATACTAATGATAATTCTTTTAAAAGTAAAAATGTAAATCATAAAAGTAATTTTAAAGTTAAGGGTTCAATGTTTTTAAAAGTAAAACTGTAAACCATGATAGTAATTTTAAAGTTAATGATTCTGATATTTTTAAAAGTGAATCTGTAAATCATAAAGTAAATGTTGCAAATGACAAAGTTTTTAAAGGTCAGTCTGTATGTAACAGTAATTTTTAAAATGTTAATGCCAGTAAGAATTTTAATAGCAAAAATATAAGTTCTAGTAGTGCTAAAGTTTTTAAAAGTAATAATGCTAAGCCTTGTAAATTGGATGTTTTTAAAAGTAAAAGGCAAGTTAAATCCACTACTGAGGTAGGGGGAAATTCTAGACTCTGACGTAAAAGATTTTGTCATATCAACTTTGAATATATACATCATACCTGTAAGATTTCTGCTGTAAATGGTCTACCAAAAATTAATGATAGAAAATTAGATTGTAAATGCTGTAAATTTACAAAATCTAAATGTGTATCATTTAAACCAATTGATAGGATCAGACACATGGATGTATGTGGTCCAATGCCAAAACCATCATGTGGTGGGGCTAAATATTTTTTAAGTATAACTGATGATTACCCTAGGAAAGTAACTGATTTTCCCATAAAACAAAAATCAGAAGTATTTGACAAAATTAAACAATTCCATAATAGACCAGAAAGGTTCTTAAATCATAAAATTGATAGTATCCGTACTGATAACGGAATGGAATTTTGCCTTAATGAGTTTAATAAACTGTTAGAAAGTCAGGGAATCAAAGCTGAAAAAACAAATAGCTACACACCAGAACAAAATGGTGTATCTGAACGTTTCAACTTAACTGTCCTAGATTGTGTTAAAGCAATATTAAATGACAGTAATCTTGTTGATTTTTGAGCAAAAACCCTTCTCTGTTTTACTTATGTGAAAAATAGAATCTGTCACAAATTTAAGAACAAAACACCTCTTGAATTATATAATGGTAGGAAACCCTCAGTAGCTCACTTAAAGGTCTCTTTGGAAGCCAAGCTTTTGTTGGGAAACCAAAACAGTTAAGGAGCAAGCTAGACATGAGAACTCAGGAAGGGATAATGGCAGGTTATGCCCTTAAAACAAGAGGATACGAAATTTGGTTATTAGATGAGTGTAAAATAATAGAAACCAATAATGTTAGACACAAAGGAATGTGAAGACACTGATAAAAGCAGTGAGGAAACGGAGTCTTCTGTTGATCACCACCTGGTTTCCTATTTGGGTGCGCCTTAGGTCAGGAAAGTAGTTCCTAGAAAAACTGGATCAAGAATGAATGTGCACTATTATTATCAAAGGAAACCCCCTAGACTTAGATCCATAAATGATGTGAAAAAATTTTGAGAGGAAAATAAATTAAAATTTGAAGAGAAATTATTTAATTTTAAAGCAGATCAAGGCACTTCAGGTAACTAACCAGAAGCAAATAATGTGAAAATCGGGATCCCCAAAACTTCAAGGAAGTTGTTAATTCACCCCAATCCAGAGAGTGGAATACTGCAATGACAGACAAATTAGGTGTCATAAAAGAAAAGTGATGTCTGGAACTTAGTGCCTGCACCAGTTTCCGACAAAGTAATTGTCTGCCATTCAGTATATAGACTCAAAAGAGATAAAAAGGGTGAAATTGCAGGTTTAAAGCAAGACTTGTTGCTTAAGGGTTTAATCAAGAAAGGGGCAAACTTATGGAGAAGTTTTTAGTCCAGTCATAAATTTTACTATTGTTAGAATGTTTTTCACTGTATCTGTTTGTATGTTAGGATGGTTACATTTACAACTTGATGTTAAATGTGCATATTTGTATGCAAAATTAAAGGATAAAATGTATTTGTATCAACCTCCAGGCTTGTTGATAATAGTAAAGATAATTATGTATGTCTCCTGAGAAAAGCTATTTATGACCTACATCAAAGTGGCCGAGAATGGTATTTAGAGCTAGATAGTGTGCTCAGGAAAATGAATTTTGTTAAGTTTAAATGGTGTAACTGTGCCTATGTATTTAATTATAATGTTCTATTAATTGTATATGTTGATGACATAATTGTGTTTGCTAAACATGAGAAAGACCTACAGTATGTAGTTTCGCTACTGAAATCTAAATTTGATATCAAAGCTTTAGGCAAGATAAAAATGTTATTAGGTATAAATTTTCAAAATTTAAGTACCCTATCTCTAGTTTATCAATTGCAAAAAGTGTTGTACTTAGTAAATCAGACTGTCCATCTATTTACTATAAAGTTGAACAAATGAAAAACTTACCTTATAGAAATCTATTAGGATGCCTTTCATTTCTTTCAAGTAGGACTAGACCAGACATTTGCTATGCTATAAATATTCTTTCACAATTTCAAGAAAATCCAGGAATTAAATACTGGAATGTTTTACTTAAATTGTAGATTAAACTAAAGATTTTAAATTAAATTTATCAAATATTTAAAATGTAAATCTTAAGTGCTTTTCTAATACTGATTTTGTAGCCAACCACGATGACAGAGTATCATTTGGAGGTATGATTTTTCTAATAAATAATGTACCTATTTCATGGAAGACTTTTAAACATAAATATGTTAGTTTATCTACCATGGAGGCAGAATATATTTCTTTAATCGAATCTGCAAAAGAAATGGTGTTGGTGCAAAATATCTTGGGAAAATGTAAAAAGCTTGGAATTAAATTGGGTAAAAGTCAGTGGCGGCTCCTGAGCGAGATGTAGAGGGAGGTGTTCATCTATGTATTTATGTATATATCTCCCGCCAACTATGTCTTTTAGACTTCGAGTTCGTCGTTTGTCCAGCACTGATAAATTTGTTCCGGCATTACCTCGAAACAGCTGTATACCAAATTATTATTTTACTTGCCTTGATATACGTGTGCAAGTTTCCTTAAAATGAATAAGAGCCTATTGTAACCATGGAAATTATTTGAATACATTTCTAAATAAATTTGTATCAAATTTGTAAAAATTAAATACTTTCAGTCGTATGCATGTGCAGTATTTTTTATGATTAGCGCAAATGTTTTTACGCCCAAAATGCACACAATTTCTCTCATATACACTCTATGGCTAATAGTTTTGTACCTGATCGTCCTTGTAACCCAAACAGTAATATAATTAGAGAGTGAAAACCAACTAAATCTACGGCCGTTTATATGTAGAAACGGAAAAACTATTTTTAATACAAGTTTAAGAATGAATTTGGAATTTACAGAAAATTCTTATGCTTTATGTTTATCTCTATTTGTCTTTAAAATGACATTAGCAAGTTCTGCCTGCCAGCAGTCACTATATATAACAATCGGTTTTTATAGCAATAAGTAGTTAGCTTGTTGCACGGATGCAACAAAAGTGGATCGAAGTTTAGAGTGAGCCGATCGAGTGAGTCTATTGTAGAGTAGAAAATACAGTATGAAAATTGCATCAAAATCGGAGCAAGAGTCACTAAGATAGATAAAAATGTAAATATGAAAAAGAGGAGGGTTTCCCCTCTTCCACCACGGTTGTTTCATATTACATAATAACAGATGATGTTTGTGTGTCGACGTGTGTGTGTAAGGTCTGTAGCGGAAAATGTAAACATCGTACGGCCTTGAAATGTCGTGCACGGATATTTCAGGAACAAAGGCGATGCATTTTTATAAAACCGAAATATGAAATTGAGGCTACTTAAAGTAAAAGTTACACCTAGAGGGTTGACATAATAAGGTTGTATATCTAAGTGATTGCCACCAGCAAAATCAAATCTAATCGCTCAATTAGAAAGCGAAATAAGAAATTTGGGGGGGGGGCTAACCGAATTGAAAGTTACGCCCAGGGAGCTGACACAATAAATATGTATATCCAGTTCACATGTACAAATGGTGCCGGGACTATAGCCACCAGCGTAATCAAAATCACTCAATTAAGAGCCGATATGTGAAATTAGAGGGGGACTACTTAAAGTAAAAGTTACGCCCAGGGGATTGATACGAAAGATATGTATATTCAAATGGTACAAAGGCTGTAGCTACCAAAAGATTCAAAATCTCTCAATTTAGGAACCGAGATGTAAAACCGTGCGGGCTAGTTAAACTGAAAGTTACACTCAGGGGGGTTTGAATAAAACAATATGCATGTCCAGACAATACGCGTATAGATAGTGCAGAGACTATAGCCACCAGTAGATTCAAAATCGCTTAATTAAGAAGCGAGATGAGAAATTTTAGGACTACCTCAAGTAAAATTTACTCCTAGGGAGTATCAGAGCAATATTGGTCTTCAATGAAATTAAAAGCAAAACCAGGGGGATTGAGTAGTCGCCGGTGAAGGTGGGGGGGGGGGATATTTTAAGGAAAACAACGTCAGATCAAAGAATCAAGTATCAGGTTGAAAATTGATTTCTAACATTCTTTAACAAATATTTATAATTTTTTCAATCTTTAATGTTAAATAGCTGAAAAAGCAAGACAGCTGAGTAAATCAAGAGACCCACCCCCTCAGACAACATGTTTCTGAAAGTGTCACTAAACATATCCACGGGCATGCCACAAATACAATTCTCATGACTTTTAAACAATTAAGAGGTCAAACGCATTGAAATTCATCACAAACAAAGCATAGAACTACCCTAAATCAGAAATGATCCCCTTTCCGAAGGACAGAACCACCCTACATCAGAAATACCTCCCCCCCCCCCCCCCCCCCCCCCCCCGTCCGGGCGCTTACGCAGCGAAACAGTTCTATTAAGTAATACGACTGGGTGCATCAAAACTAGACTGAGTGCCCCAAACAATACATTTTTCTACTGAAGACGAAGAATGGAAATCCCCAAAATACCATAAATAACCCCCACTTATTCAATTAAGTAAAAAGCACAAACTATATATTGAAACTTTTTTGAATTTCTATTTTCTTTATCTAATGCTACTGAACTATTTCTTCATAAACCAAAACTGAAAGAATTAGGTTTATAGGATCAATAAAATAAATCAGAATTACATAAATACAGTAATTTATTTTCAAATATTTATTTAAACATCCAAATTTATTATTTTAAAAAGAAGTGAGAGAGAGAACACTCATTTATCAAGAAAAATTTGAGGCCAAATTAGCAAAACTTAGCCAGTTCAAGTCAGTCGCTCACGGTATTCATTTCTTCTTTGGCTTCTTTTGCTGAGAGCCACGGTAACCGGCACGGCTCACATCGGATTGGAATATTGCAATGTCTGTTTTTTTAACTGAAATTTCTATTGCCGTTATATTAACATACCATTCATTTTATCAGCCAGAGGCGATAACGGGACGCGGCTCTCATTAAAATCCCTTGTCTTTCCCTGTAATGCAGTATTTTCCCCTATAAATTTAATATAGTATGAAAAGGGCATGAGATTTTTTTGAAAGTCAAAGCTTTAGTGCTGCCATCTAGTGACAATTTTATCACTTATTTCCAATAATTCGACTTTTAGTTGAAATAAATTTCAGATAATTTCTTTAAAAATTGTAATTAACCTATATAACTAAAAGAATTTGAAGTGCTTGATCAAGGGGGTCCGCGCAGCCCCACGGCCCCCTGAATAGCCACCACTGGTAAAAGTATTGTATACAGTGATAATCAAGCAACCATAAACTTTTCTAATTCACCCATTGAGAATCATAGAACAAAACACATAGAGATGTCAAATACCATTTTCTTAGGAATTTAGTTCAAAAGAAACTATTTGAGATTAAATTTGTTAATAGTAAAAATAATAGAGCTGATGGTTTTACTAAACCTATAATTAAAGAAATGATTTTTACATTTTGTGAAAAAATTTTTGAAATGTAAAATTCTAGCAACTTTTAAAGAGTAAATTGAACTATAAATATAACTTTATAAAAATTGTATTCAAAATTGTGTAGAGTAAGTATCTTAAAAATACAACTATTTTCAAGTCCCTCATTATGTAGTTTAGGTACAAATCAGTTTAAACTGTGTGGCGATGTGCAGTTTTTTAAATTTCTAAATATAAAGTATAAATTCTTTACAATCCATCATTATGTAGTTTAGATACAAATGAGTTTAAACTGTGTAGCGATGTGCAAATTTTTAAATTCTAAATATGAAGTATAAATTCTTTGAAATTTCTCAACAAGTGGATTAGTTTTACTGTTGATTTAAACTGTGTGGCGATGTATCAATTTTTAAAATTCTAAATATAAAATATAAATTTTTGAAATTCCTCAACAAGTAGATTAGTTACTGTTGATTTTAATTGCATGGCGAAAGAATAAAATATAGTGTTTATATGAATCTCCTGCTATTTGCATAGGGATCATTTTGTATATATTTTTAATTTTTGTCATGTAAAAGTGTTTCATGCATGTGTTTATACATCAGATTTGGCATTGTTTGTAACTTATGTTTATACACCAAAATTAATCATGATATACACTATAAGAGCAAGTTAACTTGCAGTATAAATTTATAAAAATTGAATACGTTCGGCTCCTCCTGCAGACACAAGCTGCAGGAGGGGGCCGAATGTTAGACACCATAATGTAAACAAATGACATATCAAGATAATGATATGGTCAAAAGTTAAGGTATTGATTTTTCCCCATTAACTGTTTGGATTTCGGATCATTTGTTTAGTGTCCAAGTTGATTTGCATTTGAATTCCTGCGGATTGTTGAAGACCCAGACCACACGACCAACCCAAGGGTTTACGGTAGCAATATGTGTGGCCGGGGAGATAGATATGCGTCTTACCCCCTCAAACAGCATCAGGATAATTTTGCAAGGACACAGGAATTCCTGCGGATTGTATCATAGCTGACTGGAATATGCTAATTTCCATATCACTGGAAATTAGCATACTCTGGAAGTGTCATAACAGATAATGGGTATACGTATATGCTCGGTGCCAGGAATGGCAGATGTGACTTCAGCTTGTGACTTCAGACTTGGAACTTTAGCGTTTGTGCAGAATGTGATTTCTGACTTTGTCTTTGATAATAGCGCTTGTTGTAGAAGCTCGTAATAACCTTTAAATTTGTAGCTGATGTTATGCTATCCTGCATATAGCCGAGATGTTACAGCTATGCTTGGCTTAAAGAACGATGTTTGTGTCTGATGTAACATTTTGTGAACTGCATTGTGTTTAAAGATGCATGCTCTTATTCTTTGATTATCTGATGTGAGTAATAAGTATCATTTTTAGTTTGCTCACTGTGTTGCCCGAATTGAATCACTTTGTGCATTACCCTCTGCAAAAATATTGTGCTGATCCATGACGTCGTAAAAATTTCATATTATCGACATGGATAAAATTTTGACAACCAACAAATGTTATGGTGATTAAATATTTGATTAAGCCCATGCTTAAAAAGGGTTGTATATGCACATGAGTTCATTTTCTGAGAATAATTTGTCATAATATTTTTTTTATAGTAGAAATATTGCTAATTTCAATATTGTCAAACTCTTGTGTAGCAAGATGTTGATATTCAAATTTTGACTCATGAAGATTTGGAGGAATATTGTTTGAAATTGTTTTTATATGATTCATGGGTACATTAATTCTGAGGTGCATATGATTGCTAGAAAATATACCCAGCATTGCCTTGGATTTAAGATGAGTGGTTGTGTGCACCTGTGTAATATTTTTATTTTATTTTGTTATATGCAGGGGTGTTGCACCTGCGCCAATTGCACCAAACTGTGCAAAATCTAGTAACCTGATACAATCTGCATCAATTGTCATGTTTTTCATATATTTTGCATCGATATGCACCAATCCCAACATTCAATAGAAAAAAAATGTTCAGCGTATATTAAGAATTCAATTTTTCCAAAATTCCCAGATTGCCCTATGTATGTTAGCACTTTAGGGACATTTCCTAATGCTAACTTTTATGATTGTTTCCATAAAATGTTTTAATTCACAGGGATGAACTTGCACCATTCAATTCCTTTTCCAGTGCATAACTGAGAGTCTAAAGAGAGTAAAAGTTTGCATCCATTTTCATCTTCTAAGTATTCCATATCAGAGCAATAAAATTATTTTATTTTTATAGTGTAAGTAAAAATAAACAATTATTTTACTATGCACATTATTTTTTTCTTAAATTGTGCGATTATGCAATTCAGGTTTTATTTTCGGGCATTGCCAAGAGTGCACAATTATCTTAATCCATCCATGTCCATCCTCTTATTATTGCTCATTAGCTTGACTGAACTAGCCTATTTTCATACTTTGGTTAATTCTAAAGATTAATTTTTGAATTATTTTCGTATAAAAGATACAATTGCTCAATTTCTTTTTTATTCTCGAACGTTGCCCAGGGTACACAATCTTTTTCCATTCATGACCATCCTCTCATTATTGCACATTAGCTTCACTGAACTAGCTTATTTTTATATTTATGTTAATTTTAAAAGTTAATTTTTGACTTATTATCGCGAAAATAGTATGATTGCGCAATTCAGTTTTTATTCTTGGGCATTTCTGAGAGTACTCAATTATCTTTTTCCATCCATGTCCATCCTCTCATTATTGCACATTAGTTTGACTAAACTAGCTAATTTTCATATTTTGATTAATTCTAAAGATTATGTTTTGAATTATTTTCGCATAAATAGTACAATTATGCAATTTAATTTTTATTCTCAGGCGTTAAAAAATATTTCATACAATTTTCTAAATAGTATAAAAGTTAACTCTTTAACAATGCATTCCCTTGCTGTGCTGTGAATCGAAAGGCATTTTCCTCTGTTTTACAAAATTTCTGATTTTAAAGTGGTAAATTTGTTTTATTATGTTAATGTTTATTTTAAAGTATGTTTTTTATTGAATAATTTATTAAACACTAAATGAAATAGTAGTAATAAATTAATAAGCAATTAATATATCTTACGCATTTATTTATTCTTGGACAAAAAATTAAATTGTTCTTTGATAATCACAGTCGTGATGAAAATTTTCTCTCTTTCGACTTTTCCCATCCTAAAATATCTGATTAAAAATTGTTTTTTTACCCCTTTTAAGATTAACAAGTATAAAAGTATGTAACAATAATTCGAAACAATTTTCAACTAATTTATACATTTATAAAAAAATATATTCTATTGTATGCTTTTATCATAAAAAAGACCTAAATTAGTCTTTTATCGTATAAAAGACTAATTATTGTAGCAAATTACATTTGCACTCACATTTTTAACGTGGGAAAAACTTTTATTTTATCTAAAATGTGCATTTAGAAAAGGAAGCTTAAACATCATAATTAAAAAAAAAATTATTAAAAATATTGATTTTGGAAGTTCTTATAATCTTAGAAAGTTTTTAATCATATCTTCTTCATAAATAAAATATAATATAAATTTTTATTTTTGTAACATTGTATAATTAGAAAATACAGTTTCAAGTTTCAAAACAATTTTAATAGCTGTAGACTCTTTGTAAGATAGAAAAATTTTATTTAAAAGTTTAAGCTGTATATGCATGCATTCAAAATTATATAAAATATTTAAAAGAAATTTTTTATTGTTTTCTACCTTCATATAATAAATATCAATTAATTCAAACATTTTTTGGGGAAAATTTTGTTAAAATAGTAGTATGCTCTATCTTGAATTTTGCTGAAGATAACAGGGTAAACCTGGAAAACTACGGGAATTTCATTTTCAAAAATAAGCAGTAGGTAGGGCAAACACATTGGCTGTTTTTATCCCCCCCCCCCTTCCCAAATTGAATATGTTTGTAAATGCTTAGTGCTTTTTCACAGATATTAGGTATAAACATATTTTCAATTTACTGATCCTAAAGTTTGTAAATTTGCTGTCATGAAGAAAGCATTTCATGCTGCTCCAAAAGTGAGTTTTATACCTGCTCCAAAACATTTCTTTCTGCTCCAAAAGTGAGTTTTGCACCTGCTCCGAAGTATTTCATGCTGCTCCAAAAGTGAGTTTTGTCTGCTCTGAAAATTGATACAAAGAGCAAGTAGGTGGGCAACATGGGGTGTATATGTTAGCATACTATTAATTGATCTTTGATTTTCAGAAATTCGCTGTAAGTTCTGGTGTAGTTTTTATCAGAGGTTTGCATATTAAATCCTGGGCAACACTGTACATTTCAGCAGTCACATTGCTAATCGCAATTGTCACATGCTGCTAAAGAAAATTCAATTTAGCAATTGAAAAAAATATTTAGTAAAAATGTTGACAATTATGAATTCTGTCAATGTTGTTGTGCTTAGATTCAGAGATTTTTATTTTCTAAGATTTTTAATGTTCAAAATTCATAATTTTCCCCCTTCCCTTCAAAATTCAAAATTAATTTATGGTTATTGAATATTTCGGTGATTTATCGTATTAACTTTTATTCATCATCCCTTTCATACATTTTTATATTCCAAATTATGCACGTGAAGTATCTACAAATGCTAAATGTATTCATGGAATCCTTTACTTATTTGCCTGTGCCCCTGTAATTTTCCTTTTCAGCCTTACGCCTTCACTTTCGAATAGCTATTCATTTAACATTTTTAGTGGTGGACAGACAGCTCAGGCAGACCAAACTCTGGTCTTCAGACCAGAGTGGAATCTGAGCCTGGGAATTATATTAATAACTGGGAATTATATTAATAACTGGGAATTATATTAATAACTGGGAATTAAATTAATAACTGGGATTAAATTTGATAACTGGGTCTTGAATTTAAATTTAATTGATCATATTTAAAAAATGCAATGTACTAATCTAGCCACTGTACGATACTTTAAGTTTAGCAGTTTGGAAGGTGTTTAATTTTTGTAACTTCTTTTGTTTGTTTTTGAAAGTGTTGTTAATAAAGCAAGTTTTAGTTTAACATAAAATTGGTTGTGTTGAGTATTTGGCTGTGCTCCATTTAATTTTGGTCTAAAGGTAAATGAAGCTTTAGAGAATTTGTTGATTGTTGATGATAATTATAAAAGATAAACAACCAAGAAATATGCACAGACCAAACTGTAGGGAAAGCAATTAGTAAAAGAAACATTATTAAAATAAGTTAGAAACTCTAATATTGAAGTGTAATAAGCAATGTAATATTAAATAGTAAAAAAGACAGAGCATATTAGTACTTTCAAAAGAAACTTTATTAACTTATATTAAAATTAAAATAAAATTAACTTATATTTACTTTAAAAGTAAAATAAATCTTGGAAGTAAGATATGAAAAATAAATAGTAACTTTATTTATTAACTTACAAAAATATGAAAAATAATAAGAAGCCTTTTTTATTCACAACATATTTGGTGCCGTTCACCTTTTTGGTTCTGTCTGAGTTGTCCACTGTAGTTTTATATGGGCTGTCCACCCATAATTTTAACAAAAATTTTTTATTTACATTTTATTACTTTTATATATGTGATAAGTTTTTGTGTATTTTATATTGGTAGTGTGGAGGTTGGCACCTGATCTGGGAAAATTTACTTGGTTAAGAAAAATTTTTTTTCTGTTTGGGGAGTGTTAAAATTGTTTGAAATTTAAAGATTTTTATTTCACCTAGTATTTTTTTTTTGTGCGTAAGTAACAATGTGTTGAGGTAATTTGTTTTTTTTTATGAGTAAATTTTAAGTTTTCAGTTTCATCTAGTATTTTTCAAGTGAAATTAACAGTGTCTTGATTTTTTTTACTTGATGCACAGGTAATTTATTTTTATAAGAGTAAATTTTAAGGTTTCTGTTTCATCTAGTATTTTCTTTTGTTGTGAAAGTAACAACTTGTTGTTTAGAGGTAATTTATTTTTATTAAGAGTGAAATTTGTTATAATTATTTGTAATTTTAAAGTTTCCGTTACATCTAGTATTTTTTTGTGTGTGTGTGAAATTAATGTATTGTGTAAAGGTAGGGTTATCGGGGGTATTCAGTGGGAAAATCATTTAGGCATTAGGTATGCCTTGACCTGAAATAGTCTAAATTTACCCACAGCTCCATTGAGCTGTAAAGGAATTTTCACATTGGATGCAACTGTGCCTTGCCCTTTGCTAGGTACTTTGAAGGTTTAAATTTTTTATGATAAGTTGCAATCATGATTTAGGGAGATTGTTTTAAGAATTCAGGTTCAGGTAAAGATTTTTACACTCATTTGGAGTAATAACAAAATTGTTAAACTGAATCACATACTTTTGAGATAGTTCTCGTTTAGTTATGAAATAACTTGGTTTGTTAGGAGCTAAATCCTTTTTTTTTAGGAATGTTTTTATTGGTTTTTGGTGTTTTGCCCCAGTTTACTTTGGGAAAAATTTTAATGGGAATTTAAGTACTAAATTTTTGGTTCTCTTCTGAGACTTTGTTTACAAATTTTTGATCTATTGGCTCTTAGTGATTTTCAAATGGGTGGCTGATAAGTTAGTTGTTTGTTATGGGGAGACTGGGATTTTCAGGTACATTAGGGAAGCCTTGCTGAAAGCTAAAAATTTCCTTCTCACCTTTTTAGCGTGGTAAAAAAAATTTCCATCTGCCCATGGCTGATACTTCACTTTGGTGCTTTGACGCCTCACATTTCAAGGTGTTCAGTGGGGAATGCACCTTTTCCTTTATGGGAAAATTTCTTGCCCACCGCTGTCAGATTAAAGGATTCACGACCCTTTAACCACTGTCAAATTTTTTTTTGTTTTTGTATTGATGATAAGGAATAAAGGTTGCAAGGAGAGATATGAATAATAAATGTTGCAAAGAGATATATGAATGATAAAGGTTGCAACGAGAGATAAGAGTGCTGAGTATAGCAAAGACGCGATTATTATTTTTTTAAATGATGCATAATGTCATTTTGAGTGTATTTTATTGTGTAAATGATCTAATAGCCAAAGAAATCTGCATGTAGTCCTGCTTGTTAGGAAATTTGGATTTTTATGGGGGGGTAAATATTCCACAGGAAGATTTCTTACTTTATGCATATTTGTATTGAACTTCTGTTCCACTGTTGTTTATCTTTTCCAGCGGTAAAATTTTTGTTTTCGAGACCTTTTATAGTTTCATGTAGGGAGGTGTACTGCAACAGCACTACAATAGTTCTGTTAGGATTTTGCTGGCTTAAATCCTTCAGCTTTTAAAAGTTAATTTTCCTCATTTATTTACTTGTTGGGTACCTCACCTTATTTGTTCTATTTGCTAAATTTTGAACTCTTTTGCGTTTATTTCGGAACTGCGCATTCCAGCCTATTTGGATTTAGAGCTCGATGGTGGGACATGTGTTCTTTAACATAAATTTTATATAATGGTTAGTGATATGAAACTCGAATTTTTTTTTCTTCTGTGCTGCTTACTAATTGCACATGTCACAGGCATATCTAGTCAAAATTATTTAAATGAGAAATAAATATTATATTTATAATTTACACTTGAATGAATTTTATAATTTATAGTTAAATGAATGGGAAAAGTCATGTTTGGATAAAAGGGATACTAAATTTGGGGTTTCTTTTATGAAGTGATTGAGGTTAGCTTTATTTAGATTTCAGTAATTCATATTCAGAATTTTTAACTACTCGAAGTTTTTCAATTAATTTAAATTTTAAGTCGAGTTATGTAAATTTTTTTTTCGGAAGTAGTTTAGTAAATAATGTTTGGGTTTATTTTTTTTGTTTGGAAAAAGGGAGTGCACCTGTTATTAGAAAAGATGCTTAGAAATGTTTTATTATTTCGGGAAGTATTTACTTAATTATTGGGCCCCAAGAGAATTAGGGGAGTCTGCGCTGGTATGTAGGAGTTCCGGTTCACTACAGTTTGGTTCAGTTTGAGTATTCCACAAGCAGTTATGGTAGTTTTCCTTGTGGCAGAGATGAGTTATTGTATTTATATGTAATTAGTGGATTGGAACATTCATTATGCCAGGCATTAGCTATATTGAGAATTTTTTTTTACAAGGAAAGACAGGGAAGTTTGATTGATATTAATATGTAGTAGGTAGCAGACCCCAGAGTAGTGTTGGTAGTGCAGCCTGAAAGTTGGCTCACTAGGTATAACATATGGTATTCCCACAGATGGGCAGTTTTCCTCGGAAAGGGTTTATTTAGTGTATTTTTTTTATGTGTAACATTGCTCTGGTACTACTTTACACTAAGAGAGTTTGAAATGTTTAAGGGTTTTCTTCTTTGGGGGAATGAGTTTAAAATTTTCTTTGGTGAGCAGTGTACTTCCCTGTTTTAAGGTATGATGATTTAAATTTTAGTGTACTTAAGACTGCAGGTTTTTGTGAAATTTTTGTTTTGCTGCGAAAATTCAGTTTTATAGGTTTAGCAATTTTAAGGTTAGGATTTCAAATTTTTTTAAGATACTTAAGATAGCAGTTTTTTTATGAGGAATTTTTTTTTTCTTTCGAAAGTTTAGTTTGATATGTTTAGTAATTTTATTTAAGGCTGAGGTTTAAATGAATTTTTTTTCTTACAGGGTGTTTTCCCTGTTGATAAATTTGACTTGCATCTTATTGAGTCTCAAATTTGGATAGAATTTTTTTGGGGGGGGAAAGTCCTTGACATTTACTGTGAGGTTTAATATGACATGGAATTTGTTTTTATAAGGTTTATATTATTATTATTATTATTATTATTTTTGCCTTTTCATGGTACTTAAGTTTAGAATTTTTTTATTCCAGATCAGTGTGCCTTCCTTGAGTAACAATATGGTTTGCCAACATTATCAACATGTGATCCCAGGAGTCGTCAGGCAAGCGAACATTTACCATCTGGTTTCAGATTCACCCCGCTCGAGGAGAGTTTTTCTTTTTAGCTGTTTTGGTGCTTTTATTTAAAAGATTTTATTCTAAAATTTTTTTTCCCGAGGCGCAATGTTATTTGTTGTGCTTAGATTCAGAGATTTTTATTTCCTAAGATTTTTAATGTTCAAAATTCATAATTTTCTCCCTTCCCTTCAAAATTCAAAATTAATTTATGGTTATTGAATATTTCGGCGATTTATCTCGTATTAACGTTTATTCATCATCCCTTTCATACATTTTTATATTCCAAATTACACACGCGAAGTATCTACAAATGCTAAATGTATTCATAGAATCCTTTACTTATTTGCCTGTGCCCCTGTAATTTTCCTTTTCGGCCTTACGCCTTCACTTTCGAACAGCAATTATATTTCTCTGAAAGCGAAAAATAATGCTCCTTTTTGACCATTTCATGGCTTATCAGTTGAGATGATGCTTATACCACATGTTTGTGGGGTGCCTAGGCATTCCGTAGGGTTGGCGCAGCTGAGCAATGAACTTTGGCGGGAAAGCGTGGTAGCTAGCCTGGCGGCATTTTCGTGCCGCGCGGTTCGTTGTGAAGTGTCTTTTTTGTTGGAAAAATTTAAAATTTGAAGATAGCAAAGCACGCACTGTCAGAGTCAATAAGTGTTGGCTGGGTTATGAAAGTACACAAGTCCAGCTTTAAAGAAAAACTTCGTTCACTTTATTTGGTGAAAAACACAACTCGGCATATTACACGTACCTGGTAATTTTCCATGCCGTAAAACATCAAAAATATACTATGTACAAAAGATTTTTAGTTGTAAATGACTAGACAGAGATTTCTTGAAGCATTTGGTAGTAAGTTACTATACTACCTCTATCACTTGCGTGTATTTCAGCCACCATCACTTGGCAAAGGGAAACCAAAGGATAGAACATCAGGAAAATCTTTAAAGCGGCTTCCGAACGTTTGTAAGTAAATTTAACGTTCAATACATGCTGGTCCAAACTGACCACATCTGCATCCGTTTCGACTATTCACCGTCGTCAAACGATATTCCGCAGTGCTTCTGTCAAAAAAAACATTTCTGTCTGCCTGCATCAGACCATCAGTGTCTATCTCGTCTGACTTCTTCAGACGTCTGATCTCGATCGACCTCTTTCGACCTTCTCATTTGCTTCAAGAAACCTCTGCCCTATATATCCGAGAATGGACAGTTCCGGAAACGCCCCCGGATATGCAAATCAGATGCGTACGCATTGAGAACTGATTTGCATGAAACCTCATGTTGAAAAACGTCACGGTTCACGCCGGTGAACGGGAAGAGTCGTTCATATTAAATTTGCATAAACGCCCGTTCACAGGAACGTGAATCGCGATGTATTGATTATTTCCAACAATCGGCCCCCTCATGCAAATCCTTAAGTCTCAATGCATATGCAAAAGAAAACTTACTCTGAGAAACCAAGGTATATCAATAAACACCAAGGCCCCCAGTATCCTATCAAACATATAATGAAGGAAAAAATTTAAAGTATTATATCATTATTAAATTTAAAATAAAATGCATAAGTACTTATAGCATCTGAAAAATAGTTAAGTATTGTCGACAATATTGTAACAACAACATTTCACATCAAGTAGAAATTTATATACAACACAACTTCAATGCTTAAGTATCAGCATTCAAAAATTGAAATTTTAGTTTAAATTTAATTATAAGTATCCAAAATTTAAGTATAAGCACATTATCATATTAAACAAGTTAACTTTAAAAGATTAAGATTTTGTATAAGCATAGAATTTAAGTTTACTTTAAATTTGAGTATAAACACTATAATTCAAAAAGCTTAAAAAAATTTAGTCTATTAACACAATATAAGTATACATAATTAATACTATTAGACTGCATTGATATACCAAATATTTAAAAATACATGATGCAAGTAATTAGATAATAAAATTCCTTTATCAAAACTTTCAACACATACTTTTTACCAAGTTGAAAAATACAAAATTTTATACACATAAGCTATTATTTAGCATCATGCGGGTCATGGAAAATGGATGTATATACAAAGGTGTAAAGTGAAAAAGATTCAATATCACAAAAATTTATACTCAAGATATACTATCTTATATCAATGAGGTTTAAGATAAACAATAATGTATATATATGACATCTTAAAAAAAAATTCCCAAGTTGTAAATTCAATTTAGTATTTAAAATTTTCTTTAGACTAAACATTTAATCTCAAAAAGTTTTGATTTAGTTTTTAAAAATTTTATTACAAAATTTAAGTATTATTTCCTTAGTCATTGGTTTAGTAAAGTGATCTGCTAAGTTATCTTTACTATTTACAAATTTAACATTAAAAGATTCATTGACTATTAAATTTCTTAGGAAATGATATCTAACATCAATATGCTTAGTTCTATTGTTTTCAATTGGAGAGTTAGAAAAATTAATGGCTGCTTGGTTGTCGCTAAAAATAACACTGTTACTTTTATTAAAGTTTAACCCAAGTAAATGACATTCTTCAATTATGTTTTGTACCCATACCATTTCCTTAGCGGCTTCAGTTAGTGATACGTATTCAGCTTCCATGGTTGATAAGCTGACACACTTATGTTTAAAGGTACGCCAAGAAATAGGTACATTGTCAATAAAGAGTATCATGCCTCCAAGTGAAACACGGTCATCTCGGTTTGCAGCAAAGTCAGAATCTGAATAACCATTCAATTTTAACTCCTGAATGTTAGATAAATTCAACATATAGTTTTTAGTCTTTTCAACATATCCTAAAAGTCTTAACAATGCATCCCAATGCTTAATTCCAGGGTTTTCTTGAAATTGAGATAATATATTGATGGCGTAACAAATATCAGGTCTAGTCCGACTAGATATAAAAGCCAAACACCCAATTAAGCTCCTGTAAGGAAAACTTTGCATTTGCTTTATTTCTTCACTTGTCTTTGGACAATCTATTTTACTTAGAATATTCCCTTTAGAAATGGGAAGTGAAGTAACTGGATATTTATACTGTTGAAACATTTGACATACTTTATCTATATACTGACTTTGATGTATAAAAAATTTATTGTCACACTCTTTAAATTCCACGCCTAAAAGTTTTCTAATTTTTCCTAATACCTTGATATCAAATTCTATGCTAAGTAATGAAACAATGTGGTCTATGTCCCTTTGATACTTTGAGAAGAGAATTATGTCATCCACATAGACTAGCATAAGAACTTTGCTATTGTAAATATATGCACAATTACACCATTGAAGTTTTAAAAAATTTAATTCTTTTAATTTGGTGTCAAGTTCATTAAACCATTCTCTTCCACTTTGATGAAGACCGTAAATGGCTTTCTTCAACAAACAAACATAATCAGGCTGTTCCTGATTGACATAACCTTGAGGCTGTTTCATATATACCTTTTGACTCAATTTAGCATAGAGATAGGCAGATTTGATATCTAATTGGAAATGCATCCAGCCAAGCATGCATACGAAAATTGAGAAGAATGCTCTAATTAAGTTGAAGTTAACAACAGGGCTAAAAACTTCATCGTATGATTCTCCCTTTTTCTGACCATACCCCTGGGCTACCAAACGAGCTTTAAATCTCTTGATTTTCCCTTTCTCGTCTTTCTTAATAGTGTAGACCCATCTATTGCCTATATGCTTTTGTGAGGTGGATGCAGGAACTAGTTCCCAGACACCCCTCTCTTGCATTACGGCCATTTCTTCATTCATAGCATTACACCATTTTTCGGACTGGGAAGATTTAATAGCAGCGTTGTACCCTTTTGGTATATTTATTTCAATATTGCTTGCTTCTGGTCTGCCTCTGACCCTTTTAAGACCTTTATTTTCCCGAAAATTAAACAGTTGCTGATCAAATTGTATATTCCTTTTATCACAATATTTCTTAACATCATTGTGCGACCTCAGCCTTTTATTATCTCCTTGAGCGTAATAATACACATCGGTTCTACTCCCATCGGGTCTTGGAACCGTCTTTCGCTGCCAAGCAATATCCGAGCAAGGAGTCATACTGGAGTCAGCAGCAGAGTCCGTTTCCTCACTGGATTCAGACGGATCGTCACCAGTGTCTTCACTCTCTCCTGCCCCCCCATCAGACTGCCCTCTCGGATATTCCCCGTCAGAGTATTCTGAAAGGTTATCTCTTGATATCCCTGAGGAGATATTTCTGGGACAAATTGGGTCCAGGATGCCTTCCACTACATCACCCTCATCAAACCTCACATTGCAGGTCTCAATTGTTCGTTTCTCTCCTGACAAAAATATCCTATAGCCCTTAGTTTTAGTAGCATAGCCTACCATCACCCCTTCTGTAGCTTTCATGTCTAACTTCTTTCTGAGCTGACTGGGTTTGCCTACATATGCTCTACAACCAAAGGTTCTAAGATGTTTGACTGAAGGTTTTCTACCACTGTAGAGTTCATGTGGTGTTTTAGTCTTAAATTTGTGACATATTCGATTTTTAGTGTATGCAAAACACAATATTGCTTCCGCCCAGAATCTGTCATGTAATTTGCTGTCGTTCAACATGGCTCTAACACAGTCAAATGCGGTTAAGTTGAATCGCTCTGATACTCCATTTTGCTGTGGGGTATATGTGTTAGTCCTCTCAGCCTTAATACCGATACCCTTCAGGTAATTTTTGAACTTATCATGGCAGAATTCCATCCCATTATCCGTCCGGATACATAGAATTTTAGTACCTAACTGCCTTTCTTCTCTGGCCTGAAACTCTTTAAAATGTGAAAATACTTCGGACTTCTGTTTCATGAGGTAAACAAAAACTTTTCTACTATAATCATCTGTTATAGTTAAGACATACTTGTTCCCACCATATGAGGCTGTGGGTAAGGGACCACACACATCCATGTGTAACAATTGCAATGGTTTAGTGGACCTTATCCTACCGGTGGGTTTATACGATACTCTCCTAGACTTAGCCAATTTACACGATTTACAATTTAACTTTTTGTATTTAAGCCTAGGAAGTCCGTTTACGGCAGAAACTTTGCTGGTTTGGAGGAGATATTCAGCGTTTATGTGGCAATATCGTTTATGCCAAAGACAGTTTGTACTATTAAGTTCAGTTACAGAACTGCTAGGCTTAGATATTGAACTATCCACATTTCTATTCTGCTTAGTTTTTGTTTTGTCAGATTTAAATTTAGTTTCTTTAAGATTAGGTGCTATTTTTACTTTGTCTATTTTTCTGGAAGCACTAGGATCCCTATCCTTGGATTTCTTATCCTTTTTGTGTTTCTTGTCTCCATCTCGATCCCTATCTTTAGATTGACGGTTTTCTACGTTATGTTGTTCCTGGGTACTATACTTAGGTTTTAAAAAATATAACCCATCCTTTCTTTTTGCATAAAAGAATTTCTCCCCTTTAGGTGTAAAAAACCATAGAACCCCATTAGCTCCATTAAAACTAAAATTTTGTTCCTCAAGAACAGATGCAGCTAATAAATTTCTCCTAAGTTTAGGAGAATACATAACATTTTCCAATTTGATAATACTTTGCTTATCCTTAAATTGGACATACATTTCCACCGTCCCGATAGCCTCAACTGGACTTTCGACATCCCCTACTGCTAGCGACATTGAAGTGCCTTTGCACTCATTAAATTTTGAAAATAACTTAATGTTATTACAGAAATGTCGCGTAGCAGCAGTGTCTACTACCCAGCTGAGTCTATCGCTAGGATCGATTACAGTATTAGCCTCAATCTGTGGAGACCCAAGAAATTCCACAATACTAGATCCATTATTTCTACTGCAATTAGATTTAGTATGACCTAGTTTGTTACATTTAAAACACTTAATTTTACTTTTAGAAATATTTACATTATGACTAGAAGTATTTACATTAGACACATTATGAGATACATTTGGAAGTTTAGACACTTTTACTCTATTTACAAATTTCTTAGAAGTAAAATATGCAGAATTTGAACTCACAGTTTTGGAAAAGTCACTTGCTTGCTGCCTCAGCCGGCTCTCCTCCGCTGCTAGCTCTGCTTGTATTTTGCTGAGCTTGAAGTCCGAGTCATTCCATCGATATATAATTTGAACGATACCTCGGAATTCTTCCGGAAGGTACCGAATCGACTGGAATGCTACATACAGGTCTTCAATGGGGTGTTTCGCGTCTTTAAGCCTCGTCACGGCCTTTCGCAGTCTTGAGCAAAAAATGTCAACAGGCTCGTCTGGCTCCGGCCGAACGTCGAAGAACTCATCTAGTAATCTAACCAGGTTGGCTCTGGAAGGCGCTTGAAAATGTTCTTTCAAGGTATTCCATACTTGACTAGGTTCGTCGGTGACGTTTATCAACTCCTTGTATTCCGAGGATAAACTTTGATAAATGATGGCTAATGCTCGGTCTTTCCGGCGATAAAAATCATCGTAGTCGCGGCGACTTGCATCTTCCTCGATAGGCTTAGCACTTCCATCTACGTGTCCGAAACATCCTTCTCCCTTGAGGACGAATGAGATGTCGGTACGCCAGGTGACGTAGTTGTCCCGCGTCAGCAACTCCGTTCTACTTGCCTCCATGGCCACTCGTAGTTTTGAAGAAGCAGAAGTAAAAGTTCTTGTACACTGTTTACGTTTACACTGTTGCGTTTCGTTGTTCACACGAACTTCAAAATGGTGCCGTGTGCGGCCCCCATCTGAACACTGGAACGATTTCTTTAAAGATACTTGCACTTATGACTCTATTGGGCGTTGAACTGGCCCCGTAACCGTTTCTGTTGGAAAAATTTAAAATTTGAAGATAGCAAAGCACGCACTGTCAGAGTCAATAAGTGTTGGCTGGGTTATGAAAGTACACAAGTCCAGCTTTAAAGAAAAACTTCGTTCACTTTATTTGGTGAAAAACACAACTCGGCATATTACACGTACCTGGTAATTTTCCATGCCGTAAAACATCAAAAATATACTATGTACAAAAGATTTTTAGTTGTAAATGACTAGACAGAGATTTCTTGAAGCATTTGGTAGTAAGTTACTATACTACCTCTATCACTTGCGTGTATTTCAGCCACCATCACTTGGCAAAGGGAAACCAAAGGATAGAACATCAGGAAAATCTTTAAAGCGGCTTCCGAACGTTTGTAAGTAAATTTAACGTTCAATACATGCTGGTCCAAACTGACCACATCTGCATCCGTTTCGACTATTCACCGTCGTCAAACGATATCGTTTCTGTTGGAAAAATTTAAAATTTGAAGATAGCAAAGCACGCACTGTCAGAGTCAATAAGTGTTGGCTGGGTTATGAAAGTACACAAGTCCAGCTTTAAAGAAAAACTTCGTTCACTTTATTTGGTGAAAAACACAACTCGGCATATTACACGTACCTGGTAATTTTCCATGCCGTAAAACATCAAAAATATACTATGTACAAAAGATTTTTAGTTGTAAATGACTAGACAGAGATTTCTTGAAGCATTTGGTAGTAAGTTACTATACTACCTCTATCACTTGCGTGTATTTCAGCCACCATCACTTGGCAAAGGGAAACCAAAGGATAGAACATCAGGAAAATCTTTAAAGCGGCTTCCGAACGTTTGTAAGTAAATTTAACGTTCAATACATGCTGGTCCAAACTGACCACATCTGCATCCGTTTCGACTATTCACCGTCGTCAAACGATATTCCGCAGTGCTTCTGTCAAAAAAAACATTTCTGTCTGCCTGCATCAGACCATCAGTGTCTATCTCGTCTGACTTCTTCAGACGTCTGATCTCGATCGACCTCTTTCGACCTTCTCATTTGCTTCAAGAAACCTCTGCCCTATATATCCGAGAATGGACAGTTCCGGAAACGCCCCCGGATATGCAAATCAGATGCGTACGCATTGAGAACTGATTTGCATGAAACCTCATGTTGAAAAACGTCACGGTTCACGCCGGTGAACGGGAAGAGTCGTTCATATTAAATTTGCATAAACGCCCGTTCACAGGAACGTGAATCGCGATGTATTGATTATTTCCAACATTTTTTTAATTCCCCGGGGTATGTATAGGCGATCTGTGTGAGGTGCATGTATTTTCACTCGCCAAGATTGGCGTCTCCTGGGAAGTGGAAATTTGGTTGGCAAGTTTTGGGGGTTCGATTCTAAGATTAGAGCAGAGAGGTCGGACAAAAAATTTTGGGGCCGCGGCCGGGTCTCATGCTGAGGAGCCACAGTCGCCGTAAGAATGCTATTTATTCGATTCCAAGCAGCAGACAAATTGAGGTTGATAAAATTTCTAAGCCCTTGGCATTCCTGAAACTGACTACCGTGTAGTAGTGAATATGCCTGCCTCCGAGTTCCAGCGCATTTGCAGGGATCCTTGTCAAAGTGACAATTCTGTTTCAATTGCCTGTACTAAAGATGGTGTTCGTTTTTCTGCAAGTGTTTGTTCTAAAGAGAAATTCCACATCCACCAATATGCCTACTGCAAGTGTTTTCTGTTTTAATTGCCTGTACTAAAGATGGTGTTCGTTTTTCTGCAAGTGTTTGTTTTAAAGAGAAATTCCACATCCTCCAATATGCCTACTGCAAGTGTGTGTCCAAGAGTACCAGTGTTCATAACAGGTTTTTTCAAATCTACATTTTCGTCAAAAGTGTTTTTCAAAGTGAATCATTGACCTAGGCAGGGCTTTTTAAATCTGCATTTTTATCACAAGTGTTTGTCAAAGAGTACCATTGATCATAACAGGCCATTTCATATCTACATTTTTATCAAACTGTTACATGTTTTTGTAAGACAACAATTAATAAGTATATATATATCTTAAATAGTGTGAAGCTTTGTGGGTTTATTAGAAGTGTGCGACATCATACGTGTACAAACGAGAATTTTACATTTTTCTATTTAGTGTTTGTTTTTATTATTCTGAATTTTAATCATTCGTAATTCTTTTCAGTCACAATTTGGGTTTGTTTTTATTATTTTGAGTTATTCATTTAACATTTTTAGTGGTGGACAGCTCAGGCAGACCAAACTCTGGTGTTCAGACCAGAGTGGAATCTGAGCCTGGGCATTTATCTGATAACTGGGATTAAATTAATAACTGGGATTTAATTTGATAACTGGGTCTTGAATTTAAATTTAATCGATCATATTTAAAAAATGCAATGTACTAATCTGGCCACTATACGATACTTTAAGTTTAGCAGTTTGGAAGGTGTTTAATTTTAGTAACTTCTTTTGTTTGTTTTTGAAAGTGTTGTTAATAAACTGAGTTTTAGTTTAACATAAAATTGGTTGTGTTTCTTTGTCAGCTGTGCTCGATTTAATTCTGGTAAAGGTAAGTGAAGTTTTAGAGAATTTGTTGAATGTTGATGATAATTATAAAAGATAAACAACCAAGTAGTGTACACAGGCCAAACTGTAGGAAAAGCAATTAGTAAAAGAAACATTATTAGAATAAATTAGAAATAATATTGAAGGGAAACGGTAAAAAAAGAAACAAAGCATATTAATACATTCAAAAGAAACTTTATTAACTTATATTAAAATTAAAATAAAAGGATCTTTATATTTACCTTAAAAGTAAAATAAATCTTAGAAAAAAAATAAGAAAAATAAATAATAAGTTTTTTATTCACAACAATGTTGAAATCAAAAATCATGATATACTGATCATAATGTGTACTACTATACTATTTGCCTTTTCTAAAACGGTCTTTGAATTTGAGAATTTATAATTCAAAACAAATTTTTCAAATAGAATGTCAAAATAAAATTTGGTGAATATAAACTTGAATATTTTGCCAAATGAAATTTTATTTGGCAAAATAAAATTTCATTTGGCCAAAAGGTAAAAGTAATCGAAAATCAAAAAAAAAACTCAGAATATATAAAAACAATTTCAATATTTTAATATTTTCACTTTTTCTTTCTTTTTCTTACTTTCACTCGAAATATCTTTAAAAGTATAAAAGATAGATATAAATAGTAAGCGACAAAATTATGTGTTACTAAATTTAGTTTCTAAATCTATATTTATTTTTAAAAAGAGCTCCTGTAGTATTCTAGTTATCATTTTGTCAAGTTGAAAGAAAATTAAAAATTATCCATTTTTCAAGTTTATAATACAGGGTGTCTACAAATGATTGGAGCATTTTTGTGATTTTTTTTATGACTCTAATATTTAAGATATAGAGATACAGTTTGATGTTACAAGAAAAGCATTTCTCAAAGTTTTCTTTGTTTTCGACTTACGGCCATAAAAAAGCAATAGTTGTCTCAGTAAGATGACGTCAAATAACGAGAAAGTGTTTACTGTCCTTGAATTATTTCATTCAAGTTAATCTGTGACAACAATGCAATGACACCTTAGAATGAAGTTTCATAAAATTCCACCCAGTGCCAATTCCATTTGAAGATGGTATGAAAAGATTAAGTCAAAAGGATGTCTTTGTAAAGAAAAATCAACAGATCCTCCTCCAGTGGTTGAAGAAACTGTTGAGCTCGTGCGGGCCAGTTTAATGCGTAGCCCACAAAAGTCGACATGCACTGCAAGTAGAAAACTGGATATTCCACAATCGACTGTTTGAAAGATCTTATGCAAATACGTAAGGCAGAAAGTCTTACCACTTGCAATTGCTACAAGTCTTGATGCCCAATGACAATGTAAGTCACTTTGAATTTTGTACACAATTTCAAAGCCTTATGGAAGACAATAAGTTTTGTCATTAACTTGTCTTCAGTGATGAAGCAACATTTTTTGTGAGTGGCAAAGTGAACGGGAACAATGTGCGAATCTGAGAACATAAAAACCCCATGCCATTGTGGAGTACATTTAGGATTCTCAAAAAATCAATGTTTTCTGTGTGGTCTCAAAATTTAAAGTTTACGCTCCCTCCTTTTTCTTCAAAAAGACCATTACAAGACATATGCATCTGGACATGTTGGAAAATTGGCTGATGCTGCAGTTGAAAACCGACCTGACAGTGTGGGCTTCCTTGAACACTAGATTATGAAAGCAATGAATGGGTCGTGCTGAGAAGGATGATCATCAACTGCTGTTATGGCCACCATGCTCCCTCAACTTAACCCCCTGCAATATTTTCTTATGGGGTTATGTGAAAGACTCTATTTGTGTCTTCTTTACCAGCCAATCTACCAGAACTGCAGACTTGCATCATAAATACTTTTGATCAAATTGATAGGGACATGCTAAATCTTGTGTGGGAGGAACTTGATTACAGAGTTGTTGTTTGCAGAATCATTCACGGGGCACATATCGAGCACCTGTAATATGCCAAAAAATCTTTGTGAGATTTCCTATGTAATTATAAAGTTTTGTGATCATATGCCATATAATATACCTACAGTACAATCTTGAAATCACACCAATTATTTGTAGACACTCTGTACTTATATGTCAAAAAACTAAAAGTATTATCTATGAACAGTAAGCAAGAATTTGGCTATCTTTGAAAGCTCTAAGTGTATTTGATGGATTGTTCAAGCTCTTAGTTTTTGATGTATAGTACATAGTTATAATTTCATATTTTAGTATAAGCATGAGATATTTTATTTTGTTTAAAAAAAATTTAGGAGATTGAATGAACTTGAAGATTCTAAAGCTGTTTAATAGATTGGTGAGGTTTGTACAGAATGGATGAAAATATGCATATTCAAGTTGTATTTATGTGCCGCCTAGCAAGTTTATAGATTAATTTGAATCTAAAATTTCATCAGATATAATGTATAAGTTTAATGTATATATTGCCTAGCAAATTAATAAAATAATTTAATATTTTGGTGTGACGTCTCCGGTCAGAGTATCCAGTTGAAATCAGAGTGAAATTAAAAGTGCTATCTAGCTATTAACAGTTAGTGAATAATTTGTAGTACTTTGAAAACCTGTAAATGAAACAAATGTATCTGAAAAAATTGAAAAACTTATTGAATATTACTAGAGTTTTATTTTGCAAAATGCTATTCATGCAAAATAATTTTTCATCCATCGAACTGGAACTATCGCCAATTTTTTTTATACTTTAGTATAAGGTACTATAAATAAATATTATATTTCAGTGTTGTATATGTATAAACTAATATAAATTATTTCCTTAGGTTAATGCAACATATGGTGCTTTAGACTTAGGTGGAGCATCAACTCAGATAGGTGTAACTTTAGATTTTGACAATGGCACAAATAGATCAGATGTTGAAGATCTTAAGCTTTATGGTAATAAGTATTCAGTAATGACTCGGAGTTTCCTTTGTTTTGGTTTATCTCAGTCATTTGACAGAAATGAAGCAATAATATTTATGGTGAGTCTAAAGAAATATTGTATAAAATGAACTTACTTATAGTGTATTATTATTTAAAAATGTTATTAAATATTTTGTATATACCTGAGTTGCTTCTATTATTAAAATTTTCAAATTTAAAACTATTAGCAGTGCTAGCCAGTTTTAACAAAATCGGACTTAGTATTAATATTACCTAAACCTGCAGTCTTAATCTAAAACTAATTTTGAATTATCCATTAAGTTACATACATACACACATGCCTGTACCATAATTTTTGGTTTGCATTTAGGAAATGCAGTGAAACCCATATATAGTGAAGTCACAAGAGACTGAAAATATTTGTTATAACTAATATTCACAATAACTGATAAAATATTTAGGTATGAAATTAACAATATGAATGGATTATCTGTCTACATATTGTGAAAGAAAAAATCATTATAGTAAGATTGAAATTTATTGCACTATTTTATTTACATTAAAAGATCTGCAACTTTTGAACATTTTAATTTAAAACACATTTGCATGACACTATTTCTATTGCATCTAAATTGTTGCTGCAGCTAATGTTGCAGGCTTCGAAATAGTCCAAATTTTGTAGGAGCTCTAGAGTAGATTTTGATGTTATCCTTCCTCATTTTAAATTAATTTTGGGTTCTTTGGATTTGAATTCAGCAGACATATTATAAGTAACTGTTGCAGTAATGACATTATCAACATTGCGTTGGATGGAAAACAACACAATGTTACATTGTGTTCGTCATATGAGCAGCACAATTGTCAATTAAATGCAGCAGGTCCTGTTTAGTCATGTTATCATCGAACTCGTTCAGTCTTTCTCCAAAGACCATTAATATCCAAGTCCTATAAATTTTTTATCGAAATTTATATTGAATGCATCAAAAATGATTGCCCCCTTGAGAGAAGTAACTAAACAAAATGTAGAATTTAAATGAGATAACCAACAAGACGAGTCTTTTAACAAAATCAAAACATTGAAAATTAAGACACCAGTTTTTGAAGTTTTTTCCAGGATCAGAGAAAATAACTATACAATGTGACATCTCAAAAGATGAGTTGGGTGCTTGTTTAATTTAGAAAGACCAGACTGTTTCTTTTATGACCAGAAATTTAACAGAGAGTGAGAAAAACTACACTGAAAAAGTAAAATAATTATTGGCAGTATATTTTTATTTTAAATATCATAGCTTAGTTTATGGACATAAAGTAATAGTACAAAGTGACCATAGACCTCTAATGACAATTGTAAAAAACCTATGCATAAAATATCATCTAGAATGCAAAGAATGCTACTAAAACGTTTAAAATATGATTTTGAGATAATGTATGTGTTAGGAAATCAAATGTACCTAGCTGATACATTATCATATATATATATATATATATATATGCATTTTCAGTTAGTGAGAATATTAAAAATGGCCCAGAAATAACAAAATATCGTCCAATGAGTGAAAATAGAATAGTTCAATTTAAGAGAAAGACTAAATCTGACTCAGATTAAGTCTTTCTCTTACATTGAACTATTAATCAGGTTCTAAAATTCATAAATGAAGGTTGGTCTGAATCACACAAAGCTATCTAAAATAATGTAAAATCATATATGCTTAAAAATGAATTACATATAAGAAATGGTTTAATTTTGCGTAATGAAAAGATAGTAGTGCCTAATACTTTAAGAAGCTATATACTACAATTAATTCATAAAGTATATTTTGGAATGGAGAAATGTAAGAGTAGGGCAAGGGAATAACTATGGCCTGGAATGACACCAGATATTGAAAAATGTGAGTTGTAATGTGAAATGTGTGAAAAATTTAACAGAGCTAATACTAAACAACCTTTAAAACCATATACTGTCCCATATAGAACTATATATTTGAAAAAGTAGGAGCAGACATAATGGATGTGGGTTATATAAGTTATCTTGTTCTGATAAACTATTATTCAAAATGGTTAGAAGTTCTTGAATTGAGTAATAAGCCAGCAAATGAGTTGATAGATAAGCTTAAATGTATCTTTTCTATATTTGGTGTACCAAACATTGTAGTTTTAGATAACATTCCATTTAACAGCAATGTCCATAAAAACTTTACAAATGAATGGGATTTTAACTATGTTTTCATTAGTCCTCACTATTTGCCTAGTAATGGCATGATTGAGAGAGGTGTATGAATAGCCAAAAGTTTGTTTAGAAAAGCAAGGGAATGTAATAAAGATTAACATGTAGGTCTCATGGAATATAGGAACATGCTTATAACAGGACTTGATCTTTCTTCAGTCCAAATGATGTTCAATCACAAACTAAAGACAAAATTGCCAATAACAAACAAGTTATTGAATGCTTAATGTTTTAATATTCAGGAAAAATTAGTTTAAAGACAGGAAAAGCAGAAGTTTTATTATGATAAAATAGCACATTCAATACCAGAACTTAATCCAGGGAATAAAGTAAGTATAAGAAATTATATACATAAAACATGAGAGCCATCAGTATCAAAAGATAAATCAGTTTCTAGGTCATATCTTGTTAAAGATAAATCAGGTAAAATTCTGTGATGCATTAGAAACATCTTAGAAAATTCAATATCCTTCTTGTTAAACAAACAAACCCTAATGATGAATTTATAAATGTCAATGACCCCAAGAAATTTGATAAGAGATAGCTACTATCATTTTGAATACTAATAATCCTCCTCAATACTCTAATAATACTTTTGATAACATATTAACATGAAATAGTCGTATTAGTAGAAAACCTGCTTACTTAAAAGATTGTGTTTAAATGAATATGTATTCTGAAAATCTGGGTATTTTATTGTATTGAAAAATTATGTGATTTGTATAACTTTTATATATTAGATACACAAGAAACTTAAAAAGGATGATGTCAGATAACTGTAACTGTATGATTGTAACCGTCAATAGATAACTGCAACTGGAGGAGTTAGGTTTTATGTAATTACCGAGGTGGTTTTGTTGACATGATGATGTTTTGATAATGTAAATAATTTGTTGTAACATAATATATATAAAGGTGTTAATTATTTATTCTGTGTTTTCATATATCTAACTCGTAAGTACCATGAGTTATGGCAATGTACTAAGTTTTTCTAACATATTGCATATATACTGCTAAATTTCTATTAAAAATTCCTCTACTAAAGGCATTTCTCTCTTGGAAGCATGACTATATATGACTTTTTCCTAACATGATCGATCTTCCTTTCCCCTCTAAATGCTGAATGTCTGAATTTAAATGGTATTTTAAAAATCAGTATAATAATAACAAAAATGTGTTAACATGAAGTTAGAAGTTGAAGTTTATTAGTTGAATTTCATAATAATATTATTCTATAGATGTTTTGATGCACTGCTCTGATATTTGAACTTGAAAGGGCCGTATTAGAATTTCATCAAAGACTGACAGAAATAGATTACGGCCATAAACAAAGGGGGAGAGGGAGGGGATCATGAAAATTTGTGTCTCTTATATACAAATTTTAATAGGTATGAAGAATTTGAAGGTCTTTTACATATCTATTTAAATTATAGGTTTTTGACATTAAATGCCAATGTATATTTATTTATACTGATAAGAAATGTGGTTTTGTTTAAAATATAATATTTTATGACAAATTGCATTCTTGTTCACTGTCTAATACTAAAATAATTTAATGTGTACAAAATTCACTTCTGAATCATGCTTTAGACTACAATATCGTCTATTGGTAGAAAAATGTACCAATAATAAATACATAATAAAAAACAGAAAAAATCAAATTTACATATAAGTGCATTTAGATTGCAAATAAATACATAAAATGGAAAGATTTTGAATAAAGAAAAGGAAGTCATGTTTAATGCTTAATGTATGTAATATTTTATTTAAAAAATCTGTGTCCCTGTCAGAAAGAACTTTTATCTTTAATTAGTATATTCATGTACTTCACTTTCAGATGGGGAATCCAGTAATACAAAATAACATGAAATAATCACTTTACTCCTTTAAAGAAAGTGAATTAGTATATTAACAAATTATGTTACTGATCAAAATTATAGATCATTATCTTTTACAAAATACTGAGTTCTCGGTTTAAATTATAATTCCATAATTAGCAGTAATGTTGTTCATTTCTCAAAATTAAAATTACATTAAAGCAAAAGAAAATTATGATTATGTAAGTTGAGAGCTGTTTTCTTAATAAAATAGGTTTTTGACATTTAATGTACCTTTTTTTATGTTTAGAACAATAAGAATGAAACTATAGATGATCCATGTCTTCCAAAAGGGTATTCTCTAACATTGGAAACTAAGAAATTCTTAGAAATGCCTTGTATAAAAAATGATGATGTTACAAAATGGCTTCGGAATACTACTGTAAGTATTCATACTGTATTAATTAAAATTTCTATTTGGTTTACTTTCCAAAGCTAACTTTGTAATTTTTTTTATCTGTAATAATAAAATATGTCTGCTGAGCTGAAAATCTTAATCAGCCCACAGTTATGAAATTTGATGCAGTAATAATTCAGGTCATGTCTTAAGATACCTTGAAGAATTTTTTTTATTCGAATTACTTTCTTAGTTTTTTATGTTAAATTGCAATTTTAGATGATTTTATATACATTGGTTCCTTAGCAATTGAAAATATTATCGCTAAGATTCCTTTTAACACCATCGGAATTATCAACGTCTTTCCAATAAACTTTGAAATGTATAAGAAAATACGTTCATTTATAAATTAATTTTAACAAATACTTCACAAAACACATTTTTAGGCAATTTTTTTTAATTCATCCATTTTCAAATTGAAGATTTGTACTATTCTAATTTTTTATATGAATATAGAGTGATATATCTTTGCATTCTAATGAAAAAATTTAAGAACTCTATTTTTGAATTTTTTAGGAATTTTTAAGTGGATCTATAAAAGTTAACTTTTGCAATTTGACAGTAAATGACACTTCTTTCATACCAAGACAGCACATGTGTGATGGTTACTATAGAAATCCCCAGGACAGACTTTATTTGTTCTGTTTTGTTCTAGTTTAATATGATTTTGCTTATTTAGATGATAATGATGCTCAAGCTTAGCTTTAATTTTACTTCTCTTGCTAACAGTACTATTTTATTATTATTATTTTATGACTCGGGGTTCATATTGTGCCGAATTAAATTAATTCATCAAATGAAACTATAATTAAATCCCCCCTGAAAGGGAATTTGGTCTTGGAAATTCCAGACCATGCACACCTGTTAACCTTTGAATGTAAAGCATGGCGGGGGTCGCCAGAACAATAGATGTTGCGAGCTCCACGCCACCAAGTCTACCAGTTGACAGTTAAAGAGAAAAGCCAAGTTGACACAAACTACCCTGAGTGATCGCGTGAACGTCAGCTTCCAGACGTGGGGGGAGGTTCCCCTAGACTTACTGGCACGAGTCTCCGGACAAATGAGACTCGAGGAAAATGACATCACGGATATTAAGATTCAATAAAAAATTAAAGAGAAATTTGTCCCCTGGTGGCGCCTTTTCTGAGGGCGAGCGAAGCAGAGTTTTTGAGAGCAGACAGCATCCAAACTTCGAGATGAGCGCCCGTCTTTTTGGAAAAAAGAAAGTGCTTCTCGGGCGTAGGCCCTGAACCCTTGCAAATTTTTGAGCAGAAGCCTTCTGCGAAAGTTCCTAAGTACAGGAAAGGAAGAGAGATCGAGGACCCTGTAGGACTCGATCCACGTAGACTACGCCAGTCTGGAAATTAGACCACCAGGGTCTTAGCATTCACCATGACAAGACGTCACCACATCATGGACTTAAGTCAGCTTCATCCCGAGGCTTCGCGAGAAAGTTTATCCTGAAACCTCACCAGAGAACCGCTTTTCATAGACTTTTAATCGGAAAATTAGGTCGGACATTTTCTTCGATCATGTCAGAATGACCATAGCGGACTATTTGCCCTACTTCAGAATTGGGTACATTTGTGACCTAACTTCTATATTCAAGTCAATAAAGAATTGAAGTCAATTGAGAATTTATTTGGCTGTGACTGGAAACCCACGCTACCCATGACGCCACAATATCCATCGGGGTGAACCTAAAGAGATCAGAGAATGAAATAACTAAAAAAGCCAGGGGATATGCATATTTTCATCAAAAACCTGCAAAATTTCAGAGTTGACTATAGGAAATTATTTCACGTTTTTTTTATCCCTCACCTTGATATCTAACTTTGGAACAAACCTTTACAATTATGATCATTTATTCTTGTCCTTGTCATATGGTATTTTCTATTAGCATATGGAAAACAGTGTTCAATTTAGAATGGACCAATTAATCTTAATCCTCACTCGGCCGAGTGGGTTGAGTCAGTAAAAGATTATCCATATGAAGCATGTTGTCACCTATGTATGAAACCTGTCATTTTAAACAATACAGGAAGCAGTAGTGTAGTGTGAGGTTTTTGACTGAGGAAGCTGAAAATTTGGCAAAATATTTGGTATTAGAAACAGCGTGTAAAATAATTTTTTTTTCATTGTATAGCACTTTTACTATACCAAAGGAATTTTGTTTAGCAATTACTAATTAACCCCTTGCCTGTGCTGCCCGAATCCAGTTCGGGCAACCCATCTGCGCCAAATTTGGAATGCCCGAACTGACTTCGGGCAAGCGAAAAATCAGTGTTTCTATTCCGTTGATCCCGAATTGAGTCCGTTTTGTTTTCTGAAATGTTTTACAATATAATTCATTGTTTTCCCAATAGATGGCAATACTTGTCCACATTTTTTTTGGAAGTAGGCGGGATCAGCTAGCTTGATTAGGCGGGATATACACCGAGTTTATTGTAAAGAGTGTGATGTCAGCTTGTGTGCCGTGTCATATTTGTCTTATATATCATACTATAAAAGATTTGTGAAATTCTGAAAAATGATTCTGTGAAATGATTTGTGAAATTCAAAAGATTATTTGATTTATTTTGCTATAATTGAACAATTTTGAGTAGAATATGAATATAATCCATTAATTTTTCACATGTATGTCAAAATATTAAATATAGTAGTTATTTCATATAAAAATTTATATTTTTACAAAATAAAATTTTTCTAACCTTTTTAAATGTTATAATGCACAAAATGAAAGCATAAAAAAAAATTTCCGTTTTTGACCCATTTTCCTGAAATATGCTCCACAGGCAAGGGGTTAATGTTGAAGGCCCAGACCACACGACCAACCCAGGGGGTTTATGGTATCAAGTTGTGTGGCCGGCAACAAGGGGTTAATGTGTAGCATTTATCAAAAAAACTTTAGTTTTCAAAATAATAAATTAAATATCAACTTCTGAATATTATACATACTAAAAACGAAAGAACTTTACTAATTTTAATATTTTGCTTGCATTATATTACAATATTATACTGTTATTTTTATTTTGCAACAAATATTAATCATAATCAAGATATTACGAATCCAAAAGTTGTACAAAAAAAGTGAGAAAAAAAAATCTGAATCACTTTCAGTTCCGTTTTTTTTCTTTTGCCATATAGCTTAGTGTTTGGACATCTAGGAGTACTAAAAAAACATTCAATACCTTATCAGGTGAGAAATCTTGTAGTAGAGGTCCTTTGAACCTAATTTGAAGTAAATTTTCAAGGATTTCTTCTTCTAAGTGATTTCTGCAGTCAGTTTTTATTTTACCCATAAAGAAAATCCTCTTTCCACAGTTGCATTTGAAATCGGTAAAAAAATAAAATTTCAAATAAGTACACAAGATCGGGAATTTTTCATTATTCGTTTTTAAAACAAATTTCCACATGTCGAGTAAAGAGAAATAAACTTTGTTTCTAAAACATTTTTAGCTCTTGCCATTCTTCATTTATCATTAGGATATCAACTTTATTTAAAAGAAGCAATGGCTCTAATGTTTTTTTTCAGCAATTCTATCTCCTTATTCCAAATTCCATCAACAGCTTTCTATCGGAAAGCCACAATGTTACATCTAACATCTTAACAGTTTGTATTATTTTGCTCTTGATATCTTAAAATCTATCGTCAATATACGCTTGTAATGTTGTCATATACATCATAGCTTTATCACTTTTGGTTAACTTTCCAGTCAATTCTGCAGTTGCAAATGGTTCACCATTTTCTACTTCCATGATACTAAAAGAGAAATAATCCTTATCTTTAGCTTCTATATCAGTCAATTTTTTTAGTGTATCTTTTAAGCATTCTAAATACATTATTACATGCAGAAGATCACAACTATCTTTTTGAAGACACAGTGAAAGTTTTGATAATTTTTCGTATATTTTTAACATCAATAGTAAATAATATACAAAACTTCTTGACTTCAAAACTTTAAGATAGCCTTTAATTTTTGCTGCTCGAGTTCCTGATTCCGATATTGCTAAATTTTCTAAATAAGTAACAATACGTGCATATGATTTTACTAAAGATTGAACTGCTCTATTTTTTATGATCAATCCATCTGGTGCCTTGGATATTTTGGGGACTATATGAAGCCAAGTTTTCTTCTTCTGCCATTATTTCTGATAATTCTAACCAACCCAAGGGGGGGTACTGATTGAATATGAAAATTCAGGACACCAATTTTACAAAATTTCAGAACAATTTAAGAAAAAAAATTATAAAACAAAAAATATATAAAGTTTTTATTCTGTGAAAATTACTTTAATGAAAACAAGCATTTATGTTTAATAAAACAAGTTTATAACAGATATTGATCTTTAATAGTAATAATAATAATAAAATGAATGAAATATATCTCTGCTAAAATGGTTGCCCATTTATTTGCCTAAATCATTGCTTTAATACTCCTTTTTGGAAAATATCCCTTCATGGAGTTCATACCCATTTTTCAAAATAGAAAAAGTTGTGTTATACAAATATAATTAAAAATATTAACCTTTATAACTAGCCAGAATATGAAAATAAGCTAGTTTAGTCAATCTAATATGCAACATTTAAAAGATGGAGATGGATGGAAAAAGATGCTTCTATATGCTCTCGTCAATTCACGAAAAAAACTTAATTGCGCCAATCGCACTATTTATACAAAAATAATCAAGAAATTAACTGTAATGATTAACCAGACTATGAAAATATGCTAGTTTAGTTAATCTAATATGCAATATTAAGAAGATGGAGATGGATGGAAAAAGATACTAATGACTCAATTCATGAGAAAAACTGAATTTTGCAATCTTACTGTTTATGCAAAAATAATTAAAAAATTAACCTTAATAATTAATCAGAATATGGAAAAAGGCTAGTTTGATCAATCTTATATGCAATATTTAAAAGATTGAGATAGATGGAAAGAGATACTAATGTAGTTTCAGCAATTCATGAGAACAAACTGAATTGCGCAATCGCACTGCTTATGCGAAATTAATGAAAAAAAAATTAACATTTTAGCAATTTATGCTGCAATCTTTGAAGACAACCTTTGAAGAAGCATATTTATTACTTTCATAAAATAAGCAATCGCGATCTTAATTTACATTACACTTGGCCATAAATCTCCATTGATTTGATTCGCATTACTATGCATATGGTTGTAAATTTACATTGGCCTAGACTGAAGGCAATTTTCCTTAGAAAACAATGAAAATTCCCATAATCCATAGTATGAGATGAGGATATTTCCCATAGGAACTACGGAGAATCCATAGTAGTCAGCATCTCTGCCTTTGAGATATGTAAAACTTCAGGAATTTCAGGATGGCACATAAAAATAAAGACCATTTCACGACACAAATATATTTTTTTCAAGACAAGTACGACCCCAGCAACCCCCCTAACCATTAAGACTCTGATCGGAAGTTGGTCTTTTCCACTATTATTTTGATTTTTATTTCCATTTGGATATGTTTACAAAATATCTTTTAATTTTTGTTTATTTGCCTTTTTATATAACTTTTTGAAGTTTTTGGTTAGTCTTGTGCTAGTTTTAACAAGTTACCTGGCAACACTGAAACTAATATTTTGTTTTCATTCCCATATACCAAATGTTCAAACTTCAAACCGCAGTTGAAAAAAATATATAATTTTCATAAAAATAAATATTTTTTATTACATTTTTGAAAAATGTAAATATGGAAGACAACGGAAATAATCAAGTTCGTCTTGATCACCCAAGAAACTTTCTTAGCAGCTTTCAACTTTAATAGTCTGCATTCCAAGCTCTTTCATGTTTTACTTCTTTTATTTTGATTGCGAAAGGGTATAAATTATTGACTGGAATGTTTATAATAGATGCGTCAGGGAGATTGCTCTTCCGCACAGTAATGATATTAGTTAATTTTAATGGTTACTTATAGGAAAAGGAGTGAGGGCATGAGACAGGGAATTAGACATAGTTTATGAATATGTAAATGAGCAGGAAACATACGATTATGATGGCTATGGGGGAAATAGCTTGTCGTATCTAATTTTTTTTTTCAATAAGGTAAGTTTTATATTGATTTTTTTTTTTAAGTTTTATATTGATTTTTTTAGTTAATAATAATGTTTTTTTTATTTCAGTTTCTGTTTCGTTTTTGTTTGGTTAAGAAACAGAGTTCTTACAGTTCTTAAAAATATTAAGAACTTGTTTCCATTAAATGTGCAAATTTACGGGAACTGCCATATTTCATTATAAATTATGGCTATTATGGGAACTGCTGAAATACGGAGGTCACCCCCTCACAAATTCATATTTATTGAATTTGAAATGCTCAAGTTTCGCAATTCAGTTCGTGCATCATTGTGAGTCCAAAAGTATCAGTTTGCATCTATTTTCATCTTCTAAATATCCCATATCAAAACAACATCTTTTTTATTTTTATAGCGCGACTAAAAATAAGCAAATATTTTACCAAACCAAATTATTTCTCACATAAATTGTTCGCTTGTGCAATTCAGTTTTTCATTTACCCGTGTCGCCGCACCATTCAGTTTTTAGTCACATGCATTGTTCATGGGATTAACATCACAATATATTGCGATGCTAGACTGCCGATATATAACACTGTTGAAATTACCATATTGCACACGCCAAATTTTCACATAGTGTCTCAATTATATGCGATGCGGTTCTGAATTTGCTTAGCAATTTTTAATTTTTGTTTCGTGATGTGATACCGCTTATTTTACATGCTGATTACAAGTGAAATTTATATTGAAATTCGCATTTTCATAAGTTTTATTTCAAAGAGTGGATGAAATGCACAGAGTGGATGAAATGCACGAGATTTTAAAATGTTACCTATGTAAGATGAATACATACAAGATATAACATTTTAAATGTTTTCTTATTTCTAAATTAGATGAACTTTTACAATCATTTTATTAAATATGAAACCATGGTCTCCCGAAGGGGAGGTATAGGAGGGGTCACACTCCCCCTTAAACATTCAATATAACAAAGGCAAGCATGAAGCCAGTCGGATTTGGATGTTGAACATCATGTGCTTGAGTTTGCCCCTCCCCGAGTAAAAAAATGTACAGGTTTCTATGTATGAAGTAGAAATATATTAGAATATTATTAGCAAGTGTTAGAAAAAATGTATCAGTTTCGTAAATATAAACAGCTGGAACTAACGAAATAAAGCAATTCAGAGATCATTAGATTTTAAACAGGGGAGGCTCAGCTTCTGAGCCTCAATGAACACTGTACCACTGACAAGAAGACAGGCTATTGTTAGCCAAAAGGAAAGGGTGAAACACCAAAGGATTGTATGAAAATCGGAGATCAAATTACAATTTTGCAAAAAAAAAAAGAAGAGATTGTCAATTGACATAAGTATAAAAAAATAGAAAATTTATGAAAAAATACTTGAACTAAGAGAAAAGGTTATAATGAAGGTATAAGTAAATAAATATATATATTTTTTATTGAAGATAGAATTTATCTTCCCTTTTATTATGAAGCAATAAATAAGATATTAAGAAACAGGTAAGTAATATTTTAATTTTTAATTATAAAAAGTGGTGATTTAAATGTTTTCTGAAATTTTTTAGGTAGACCTTTAATTATTTATTGTAAAAGGGGGGGGGGGGCAAAAGCCACAAAAGTATTCATATTTACTTTAAATTTGATTTTTTCTTTTCCTTTTCTTTCTAGATCTTCCTGGTAGATTTATTGTGAAAGATTACAGCATTATTTATTAAACATTAATTATACAGTTTTATGGAGGTCATGAGAGGGATTTTTGGCAAATGTCTAATTTCTAAAAATTTGGCATTCAATTGGCCCTCTTGCTCACCTGATTTGACAGCCGCTGATATTTTCCTGTGGGTGTTTCTTGAGGAGAAGGTGTACATTAAGAAATCAAAGACCATTGAGCAACTGAAAAAGAACATTCGAGCCAAAATATGGGAGTTTGCTTTAACTTTCTATAATAAATCTTCCAGGTTTAGTCTAAAAGATCTGGAAAGAAAAAATTAAATTTAAAGAAAATATAAATATTTCCATCACTTTCTTTCATGACTTTTGTACCACCCTGTAGATGACAACTAATTTGTTTAATTACACCATGTAACACGATTTTTATTCGTGAGTAGTAAGTATTATTTTCTAATGGCTTATGCCTGGAAAGCATAGAAATGGCTATTATTCCCCCTCAAACTTGGATAACTTGAATAAAATTGTTTTGCACATGCAAAATTTATTGCTAAAAAACTGTTGTAAAGTATTCCAACATACTGAATTGAAATAGTCAAAGGTATAAAAAGAAAATACTTTTTACTGGTTGTTTCCAAATTCCATAGGCATTAATTATATCCTAATGAACAATAAAAATTATTCCCCAACTATAATGTTGCCCCCTCCAAAAATTATTTAAATCATAAATGACTACTTTTATTTTGCTATACTTGACAATTGCAAAAGTGGATTTACTGATATATGGACTAAGCTGTCACTTACAGCAGTTGCTGCTGAAAGGGCCTCAGAATACTTTACCAAGTAAAAAATACATATTATGAGAACCCCAAACTCATTAATGATTATGTTCTTTAAAGAAGTAAAGCCTCCACTGAATTCGAAAATTTCATAAAAAATTGTACTACATGTAATGAAATTTATTTTCTTCTTTATAGTGTGAAAGAGGCAATTTTGATATCTACGATAAATTCTCTATTACTTTCCTCATGCAGTATAATTAGGAAAAGTGTTTTGATAGAATAAAAATTTAAATTCAAGTTTTTGACCTGAATATGATCTACATATTTTGAGCATCCATGAACTTGAATCTGGTGTTGGGAGATTATGTATGTGTGTCTATCTGTAAGTCTTTGAAGTGATTTTAAATCAGAAATCAAAACTTTACCTTATAACTTTAATAGTTCTTTCAATTGGAAAATCATAGATTTTTGCTACTATGAAAAGAAAAATCAATTATATTTATGCCATATTTTTGATCATTTTAATCATTTATTTTACGATTTAGTTATTACAGGAGTTATTTAGTTATTACCATTTAAACTTATTTCTTAATATATATTATAATACAAATCAATCTTCTAATTCTTACTGTGCTATAACTTTTAAACATTCTATTTATAATTATATCACCTTAAGGCTTTATTTATTTATTATCACCATTTACTTGCTAATCTTCTAATTCTTATTGTGTTGTATATTTTTAATATTCTATTTATAATTCTATCAACTTTAATGCTATCTCCATTTACTACCATCAAAGATTTAAAAGTTGTAAATACAACAAACCATTAGGAAGAACCATATTTTATTATGATGATATTTATCAATCTCTCTCTTTGGATAGTGATGCAGATGCCAATGAAGATTAATATTATGCATAAAAGGATGCAAAATATGATAAATATATTAATCCAATGCTAGGACATATTGTTGCTAGTGACTTAAACCTTGTTAATGATGAATCCTTAAAAAATGCTATGTTTTTTAGTACAAATTTTAGGCATTTTCTTGTAGTAACCCATCTGATATATTAAAATTAATAAACATGGACCGGGATAAATATATATAAATTAGCTTGTAAATATACACAGCCTTTAGACACATTCAATATGTGGAAATATAATTTATTGGAAATAATTAAAAATACTACATTTAATATTAAGATGTCTAGGTTATTATATACTATTAATAAATTGAAAAACTCAATTATTCATTTACAAAACTCTTTGGTAATTACATTTATAGATAAAACCTCCAATAATTATACAACTATATATAAACAATTTTATATACAATTTTTAAAAAAATTTTAAAAGAACAATATACACCATGTTGCAAAAGAATATATGCACTGATAGAAATTGAGCTACAGCTGTGAAACTTGGCATGTATGTATCATTTGAAGATATATGCAAATGATTAGAATTTGGGAATAAAAAACATTTTATTAAGAAATGGTGGCAACAAGAAGATAGCATTTTAGTAAGTGGTAAATCCTCCCCTGGTAGTTATCAAGCCAATATTTGGTGCAGTATAGAGTCAGTTAAGTTGCTTATGTCCCTCTATGGAAGATTCTGCCAGAAATGTTGCAACCTATCAACTAATTCAGTGGTATTCTGAGAAGGCTGCAAATGCTATACCAGATATGTTCTATTTGTGATAGATTTGAGAACCTGGATGGCCATAAGAGGGTATTAAATCCTTGAAGACATTCTTGAGAAAGTCGTACAGTATGTGGTCGAGCATTGTCTTGTTGGTAAATGGAACCTAGGTGACTGGACTTCATAGGCAAAATATCATCAACTTACAAGTTAGTCATCAGATTGGCTTGCAGCACAACTAGAGGAGATTGACTATCCCACAAGATGGCTCCCCAGACTGTCTGTGTGAAAGCCATGTGCCACTCGACTATAAATGTGCAAATGTGGAATTGGAATGCTAACCAGTCCTCCTTCACACACATATGCAGCACTGAGAGATATGCAAAATTCATTGTTTAGAACAACATGCCTCCAATCGGACACTATCCAGGCTTACCGAGCTCGGCACCAATTCAGAAGGCTCTGTCTACATTGAAGGATCAATGGTAGGTGTCCTAATGGTTGTCTACACCTAATCCCACCTTCTGCCAGTCATCTCCGAATAGTATCCCTTGATACAAAATGCAAGGAGGATGGCAAATACCTTCGAATGGCTGATAGGATGTCATTGGTGTGGATGTGGTTCCTCTCCTGACTGTATGATCCTCTCAAGCAGTTGTCTGTCTGGGACATCCTGAGCCTATGCAATGGTTACCTGCACTTTTATTGATCCACTGTTGCTAATAAAGAACAATTACCATATTGCCCCAACCAAGATCACAACTGATATGTTTGCTGGATCAACCAATTAGCTTCACTTGGGCCTGCGATGCGACCTCTCTCTAAATATAACATTTGCTTGTAGCGCTGTCAAGTATGTCTTAAAAGCATCTTTATACACAACTTGGCAGTATCAAAGCAGAAAATCCAGTTTCAGTTGCCTGTGAGTGAGAACACTAGTTATTTAAATTCTGCATTATACATCATTCTCGTGCATGTTCCATGAGCCATATAATATCATTGGCACTGACAGGTTGATCATTTACACAACTCTTAAAATGACATCTGCATGCTGAATTTCGCAGCTGTAACTCAATGTTTTATTGGTGCATATATTTTTTTGCAGCAGAGTGTATTAAAATTCGACTCACATTCACTAATTAGTGTCAAACATAAAATTATTAATATGTATATTGATTTAAATCTAAATTTGAATTTTTTCAAACTTCCATATATAGTTCTAATTCCAAAATTTCATGAAAACCCTACTAAATTTAGAACTGTTACCAGTGGCCACAATATTTGTTCTACTACTGCTAGTAAATTATTACTAAGTTTTTAAAAGAATTAAATGATGGTCTATGTAATTCTAGTAGTGATTATTTTATTCTAGATAATACACTACCCGACATGTATGCAACACCATGAAAATGCAACACCATGAAACTTTGGCAGTATAATTATGCAAATTGTGAGACAAACACAGCTGACCGATGTATGCAAATGATCTAAAATACAAGTAGGTCACATGATTAGAGCGTGAGATGAAAAGGATAAAAATAGCAGATGATCCAACAGTTGTTACTGTCTGTCTCCTATGGAAACCTGTTTTCCAAACTGTCTTCCATTTCAGAAGACATGTGTTATTGAAGAAATGCCTGGCCGACAACGCAAGTCTGTTTCAGCATTTGGATGACCGTGCATGGGGATTCATTTTAGGCTTATGTACAGCTGGGTGGTCATATCGACGTATCACTGCTGAAACTCCCATAGATGCATCCACCTTGCAAAGGATTTGGAGAAGATGGATTGAAGAAGGGCATATTTATCATTGCAGTGGTACAGGTCCATCCAGAATGCATCAGCACATGTTGATCAACGCATTCGAAGGATTGCAGTGGCTGCCCCACAAACGACTCTCGACATTTTTCAGAATTTTCAGGGTATATTGGATGTTCCAATATCAGTGAGAACAGTTTCTCGATGATTGTCTGGAAACAGCTTGTACTCAAACCATCCTTCCGAAGACTGCCATTGACGACAAGACACCGACATGAGAGATTGCAATAGTGTTGGGCCCGAGCCTCTTGGATGACTGAATAGGATAGGGTAGTGTTCAGTGACGAGTCTCAGTTCTGTTTGTCAAATAACAGTCACAGTGTGAGAGTCTGGAGGCAATATGGAAACATATCCAATCGTGCTGCAACTGTTCAACGTCATACTGCTCAACAATGCAGCATCATGGTTTGGGGTGCCACCTCTGATTTGTATCAGAGGCACAATGACAGCACGAGGATATGTGGATGAAGTGCTGTAGCTGATTGCACTGCCCTACCTTCAGCAGTTGCAAAATGCTGTTTTCCAGCAAGATAATGCGTGACTTCACACATCAGCAGACAAGCCTTGCAAGGTATCCAGGTGCATCCTTGGCCTCCGCTGTCTCCAAATCTCTTACCCATCAATCATGTATAGGACATGATTGGCCATCATTTGACTGCTCTGCCCCTGCCTTAAACAGAGGATGACCTGTGGAGGATGGTTGAAGGCATATTATCATCCATCAATCAGGAAACTACTGCTCCTGCATCATGCACATTGCATGATGCAGGAGCAGCTCATTGCATCTGTTCCTCGAAGGGTTACTGCTTGTATCACCGCAAGAGGTGGTCCTACTGCATACTGATCACCCTGTCCATGCCATTACTGTATTGTATTATCCTTCTGGAATTAACATCACTTATTTATATATGCCATCTCTGTCTATGTGACCTTTATCGTCACACTCTATTCGCTCTTTCATGGTGTTGCATTTTCTGTGTTGGGTAATGTAGTTTTTAGAATTAATTAATACATTAGAAATAATAAGTAATATTTATGATTTTCAGACTTTTGATTTTAAAGATGTCTTTAATAGTATTAATATACAAGATCTTTATAATGTTATTTTAGCACTATTGCATATATTTGTTGCTCATAATTCTAACCGTATTAAAATTTAAAAAAAATCCTAAACTTCTCAACATTGTTGTATTTAATAATTATATATTTCATGGAAATAATTTATGCTTACAAGTATCAGGAGTCTTGCAAGGTGGTTGTGGTAGTAGTCTTTCTATTGGCTTATTTGTATCTTCATTATAAACTTTCCTTTGTCTATTGATTAACAAAATTTTAAATATGTTGATGTTTCAATATGTTTAGTTACCTCAGTCTAATAATATCCATATAGATTTCTATATGGATATTATTAGTATTATTAGACTATTCATATCCATATAGATTTCTATATGGATATTATTAGACTACTAATATGCATATAGATTTCTATCCAAATAATCTGGAATTATTGTCTTAACTAGTCATCAATAGATAATAACATTAATTTCATGGATTTAGATCTTATAATTGACCAATAAGATAATTAATTTATATGAGGTGCCATCCAAAATTTCCCGGATTGGCACTGTATAACTGAAACGTTAAATAGTTTAAAAGCGCGCCAATAGATTGCAGTAGGTACTTGTTTTGTGAGCTAGTGTGCTAAATTTCATCGTGAATGAAGCAGTTCTCGCTAGTATAGATGCCATTTTGTTTGAAGTTGTTTACACTGCATTGCGATTTTTATGATGTATGCAAAAAAAGAACAAACAGTGTGTTTGCATTAAATTTTGTGCGAATCTTGCTAAAAGTGCAACAGAAACTATGGAAATGATTCAACAAGTGTTTGGTGAACAATCACTGAGTCAAACCCAAATTTTCAAATGGCATAAGCTTTTTAAAGCTGGTTGAACATCAGTTGATGATGACAAACACACATGAAGACCTTGGACAAGCACAACACCAGAAAACATCGACAAAATTTGACAGTTCATTCATGAAGGTCGACGTCAGACCATTCCAGATCTCTATGATAAAGTTAGAATTGGATATAGAACATGTCAGCAAATTCTCACTGAAGAATTGGGAATGCATCGCATCGTCGCCAAATTTTTTTCCAGGCTGTTGACAATGGATCAAAAGCAACACCAAATTGATCTTTGCCTGGAGCTTCGGCAGTTCATTTTGGATGATGAAACCTTCATGTCCAGAGTAATTACTGGTGATAAGATTTAGATTTATGGGTATGATCCCAAAACTAAGCAACAATCTTCATAATGGAAAAGCCCAAGTTCACCAAGGCCAAAGAATGCAGACAAGTGAGAAGCAATGTAAAGAGCATGTTGATTGTGTTTTCTGACATTAAGGGAATTGTGCATAAAGAATTCATGCCGGTGGGTCACACTGTCAATTCACAGTTCTACTGTGATGTTCTGAGATGCCTTCATGAAGATGTCAGAAGGAAACGGCCGGGATTGTGGGGAGCAAAACACTGGGTTCTTCATCACAATAATGTGTCTGCCCACCATTCATTCAACACACAACAGTTTTTGACCAAGAATTCGATGACCATCATCCCCCACCCACCTTACTCACCAGACCCCCTGCAACTTCTTTTTATTCCCAAAAATGAAATTTAAGCTAAAAAGCCAATGTTTTGATATCATTGAAGAAATTCAAACAGAATCGCGCAATGCTTGATGTGCTTACCAAAAGAGACTTCCAGAAAATCTTCCAGCAATGGCAAAATTGCTGGGACCGATGTATAGCTGCAGGAAGAAGCTATTTTGATGGTGATAGTGAGCATTAACTGATATGGTTAGTTTTCAGATTTTTACAGTGCCAATCCGTTAAATTTTGGATGGCACCTCGTATAATAAAAAATATAATTTTAATTTTAATAAATTATTACCATTTAATTCGTGTAATTCTATTCAATTATTTCGAAATATAATAATCAGTTATTTAGAATTTATAGATTATATAATAGAGAATATCATAATATGTATATTAATAACCTTAAAGATGCAAGTAAAGGATATTATTACACAGAATATTTAGTAAATAGTATTCTAAATATGTTTAAATCAATTAAATATTAATAAATACATTATCTTTATCAGCAGTATCCTTCTCTAATAACATATTAGCTTTAACGTTATTTTTATCACTGTAGTTTCTTCATCACTTACCTGTTACTTTTTTTTATATATTTCTAAATTTCAGGTGCATTATTAGCTATTTGCAACATGCAAAATCTCACTGTGTGTTCTGGCAGGAGACATTGCATCTTATATGAAAATTAAACAGTTTATATTAAAATTAGTTTAATGGCCTTTTTGTTCAATGTCAAACGGCTATTTAATGAAAAGGACTAGCTTTTGGAGGGAAAATTGAAATTACATGCAACCATTGATGATGTTATATATTTTTCTCCTTCTATCCATTGCTATCTATCTATTCCATTGTTCTATTAATCAATTTTATTTCTAATGTTTTATGGTCTGTTTTATTCTCTTCATCATTTTATTCCTATCTGACCTGCATTCCAATGTTTTCTTTTTAATGTTTAATGCTTTACTGAAATTAGTCTTATGTGCTTTGCAGTACTTATTCAAGTTTACATTTTTTTCTATTAGAATAAATATATATATACATACATGTTTATATATAAATCCATGGTTTTCTTTGTATGCTTCCTCCCTTTCATTCCTATCTGACCTGCATTCCAAAGTTTTCTTTTTAATGTTTAATGCTTTACTGAAATTAGTCTTATGTGCTTTGCAGTATTTATTCAAGTTTACATGTTTTTCTATTTGATTATATATATATATATATATATATATATATATATATATATATATATATATATATATTGCATGGATTTTCACCACACGTCCGGTCAGAATGCAAAAAATCATTGTTATTATTATTACCCATTAAAGCAATCTCCGACATTGGCCGTGTCGAATAAAAATACATATAATCACTCAATAAGATATTAATTAGAAATGAGGACAGCGAACAAAACTTGAAAACAATAACATATTTATTAACAAAAAAGAAATTTAAAGTAATAAGAACATATTTAATTGATTTAATTGACACTCTCACTAAACCATAATTATTCCCCATTAATATTCGTGTTGACATTCACGTGTATTTCCATTGAGACAATAATTGTTACGTGCCATATGCACATTTCTCATAATCATGAACATTTAGGGTATACAATTAAACTCCTTCATTTAAGGTTATAATTAAAATCACACTCGTAATAATTTTAAGTATCTATCAAAATACAATTAAAAACAATTTCCACGCTGATTACTTTACTTAAGTGTAAAAGCAAATACGATGTAGAGAGAGAGAGAGCAGTAACATAGCGTCAACAGACTGAGTGTAAAAGGCATGTATTGCGTACCTTCAATATTTCGTTGAACCGTCATCGGATGCGGGGTCCTCGGGCGAGGAATCATCGGTTGTCCATCATCTTTGCAGTCAATTTTAGGAGAACCTTCTCTCCAAAAATTACAAAATCAATTCTCACTTCTTTTTCAAAATCTCCCTCTCTCTCGAACATCCGAAAAATGTCACCTCCTACACAATTAAGCCCCAGGTCTATTATTGGCTCCCCCAACTGAAGCCCCTGGTATTTTTATTGAATACCACAGGATTACATCCAGCTATTGGGTGCTGTGATGACAGAGGGATAGTTAGCACCCCAGAATTAATGTTTTACAGCTGGGCCAAAGTTCCCACGTACCCGGGCGCACGTGCGGCCGAAAACGGTAAATGGGTCAGCTCTCCCCAAAAGCGCCCTGCTGTGAGCCCCTCTGTAACTGAGCCATTTCTGTCCATATTTTGCAGAAACATTGCTTGTTCACCCTTTTGCAGGTGTTGACCAAGGGAAATGTATATGTATTGTGGGAGTAGCACAGGACCATCTTTAGAAGTTGCACTCCCTCCACAATTCACAATGTTCCATATTTGCCATGGAACATATATATATATATATATATATATATATATATACACATGTATATATATATATATATATATATATATATATATATATATATATATATATACATGTATATATATAAATCCATGGTTTTCTTTGTATTCTTCCTCCCTTTCTCTTGTACTCAACTCAACTCCCTCTCACTCAATATCATCTGTTCAGTTTTAGCACATGGCTTCCATTCCTCCTCATGGTTCATGGTAATACTTGAATTCTTAACATTTTTTTTCAATTTCATTCCTCTATTTTTGCTTGTAGACTGGGCTCATGGTAACTAACCATTGTAACCATATTCATAGTAACTAACTATTGCCATATTTCGAAACAAGAATTTTTTTCAGCTAATTTGGGTTGGATGCTCAGTTACTAGGAGAACCTAAACTGAATTGACCTTGAATGTAGGCCTAGTGCTGTTCCTATCTTTTTTTTTGGTATAGTGGCCGTGTTTTGACTACTTTGGTTAACTTTTTTTTTATGTTTTGTCATTGTTTGATTGATATTAATTATTAATTCATTTTTTTTAATTAATATATATATATATATATATACTTATGTCCAGAAGTTAAGCAATAAACAGAAAATTAGCATATTCGGCAAAAGAAACAACATGTAGCCAAAAGATGTGCATACATGACAGGAGCATGCACATGAAAACTAGCCTGCAGAAAATATTTTGCATACCAACATTTTTTAACAAGGAAATGTATTAGGTACGGAACAGCCTGTTTTGTGCAGAACCTCTATTTCTGTGTTATGGATTCCAAAAGGAAAATCGAAGTAGCTAAATTTTGAAAAATGGGTAGACATCATCTGAGTGATGACAGGCAATGGTAGGTAATAGGGTATCTCGAAGGGATCCAGCAACAGTTAGAAGTAACCTGAACCTTAAATGTCAAACATTCCATTATTTGCTGCCTGTAGAACCATTAGCAAAGTGAAGGAACAGTGTCACGAAGGCCAGTAAGTGGGTGTCCAAGGGTTTCAACCTCTCAGGATGACCGTTTTCTGTGTTTGCAAGCATGACACCACAGGTCAATCACTGCACATCAGCTTGCTTCTGACCTTACAGCATCAGCAGAAAGAGCGGTATTTCAGCAAACTATTTACAGACAACTACATGCAGGTTACCTGTATACAATACGACCAGTGGTTTGTATCCTACTGACACCCTTGCACAGAAGAGCCTGCTATGAATAGGCACAGATACCCCAAACTGCCATAGATGATCTTATTCTTGGTATGAAAAGATGCTGTCTGGTATGTGTTTCCAGCAGAGGTCATCCCATTGAGTATTGATAGACCTCCGCTAGTGTCTTTAGTTATACCCCTTATACCCCATGATATGTGAAAGTTTCAATGAATTCGAACAAATACTTTTCTTTTTATGCACTTTTTTCACTTTGTTGCTTAATTTTTGGATTTGAGTTGACAACAGCAAGATTTAGATCACTCCCCAGACACTAGGTCAAAATTTAAAAAAGACATTGCAGAGACCGGTGCCTAGCAGGAGTTGGGACGGCCTGACTGATGGCAAGCTTAGTAAAGGTGGCAATGCAAGAAAACATTTCAGATTGATTAAAGTCACTATAAAGTTTGTTAGATTTACTGACACTGAGAATTCAGTAAATTTCAGAGTTTCAGAAACATAAACAAGGTTTGGAAAAATGAAACCTTTTCATTGCACCCTTGCAGGAGCCTTGAACCATGGCATCTAAAAACCATGTCTTGTTTTTTTACTAGCTCAGAATAGAATATCACCAACAAGATTTTCCTTTCACAAGAGCAGCAAGTTTGACTAAACTTGTCCATGGGGAATGGTGCTTGCATGCATACCTCAGAGCAGTAAAAACTAGCACTTTGCCAAGAGGTCAAAAACATGCCAAACGTCATTAGATGTGCTTCACTCTGCACCTAACTATGCTTACACTGACAACCCTAAATATGTGTTAACTCACTTTGAAGGCCTTTCACGAGGCATTTGGAAGTTACCAAAATGTACTTTTTACGAAATTCATAACTGCAAGTGTTTCACCAAAAATCAAAGGTTACATGTGCCACAGATATGGTTTACAATGATTAAGGGAGATAATTAGTGTTTGCCAATAAATTATAGGCAATTTTGAAGTGAAACACCAGAAGAGGATGGTTTAATGTTAACATGAGCTATATTGCCAAAATAAATTATAATGATAAATTAATTTTGAAGAAAAGGGATAAAATTTTGGAATTTTGAACATTGATTACCCTAGAAACACTGTAAATCTAAAAACCGATACAAGACTCCACCATGCTACAAAAAAATATTTTTAGGATAAAATTATTAAAATAAGAGAACTAAGAATAGCCAAACAAAAGACACTCCTTGGGTGGATGAATCCTAAAAAAAGACAGAATAATGCTCATACCAACTTGACAACTCCTGGGATCGCATGTTGGGAAGTTGACAACCACAAAGAACAAGTTGTTACACAAGGAAAACATGTTGATTAAAAAACATTTTTAAACTTAAGTACTCCTAATAGAAAGTTTTAAAATATGCAAAACCAGTAAAAATAAACAGAACCTGAGTGACATTAAACTTCATGATAATTTTCAAGACCACTAAAATAAAAAGAACAGTATTTGAATTGCATTTTATAAATTCAATAAATCTCAATCTGAACTCCAAACAGGGGAAGCATCATGAAAGAAAAATTTTTAACTACAACAATAAACTCAATAAAAGCAAAATTTTGAACTTTACACAGGGAAAGTACACCACTCACACTAAAAAATTTTTACATTTAATTATAACTCCCAAAAGAGAAAACTGTAAGCACTCAAAACCCACTTATTGTGGATCAGACCTGGGAGATGCAATATAAAAAAAATATACTGAATTAACCCTCCTTAATGTAACTGCCTGCTTATGGAAATGACAAAACCATAAACACAAGGGACCTAACTCTTGGACTGCACTCACAACACCTCCCCGGAGTCTGTTACGCACTATGCACTAATATCAAATGAGACTGAATTTTATTCCCTTGTGAAAGAATCCTCAAAATAATTAGCCTAAAATACTGATGTTCATCCTCTTACCTACACACAAATACAATGAGAATAACTCAAACTATCCAGAAGGGAATTACTGACTTAAGCAAACTGTATTGAAACTGAACTCCCATATACCAGTTCAAACCCCCAAATTCCTATTGCACCCAATAATTAACCAAATATTTTCTAGAAAACATGCTTCTTCACATTTTCACTAAGAACAGGTGCCTCCCTCCCCCCCCACACACACACACCACCACCACCACCACTAAAAAAAAGCCAAACACTGTTTACTAAAACAACTTTAGAAAAATTTAAATAATTGAAAGAACTTCAAATAGTTTTAAAATTCCAATTATAAATTATAGAAACCTAAATAGAACTAACTGTAATCAGACTTTTAGTAAATGAACCAAAATTAAATATCCATTTCAAAAATTCCATTCAAAAAATTCCATTTCAAAAAATTAGCCATATCCATTTCAAAAAATTAGCAAATTTTGAAAAGAACTTGTTTATGGCATACATGTCAACATTCCAGAACTTTGCCTAACAGATTTTTTACTTTACCAAGAATCATCAAATATAGTTTTTTTTATAAAATTATTACTATACTTTTATGTCATTTTGTGTTTTGCAAAGCAAAACATCAAAAACTTTAACTAAGCAAAAAAAACCTCATTTATTATAGATGTAACTATTTTAATTTATAAAAATTTAAATTTTTGTGTACTGTATAAAGCTCAAACCATTATTCTTTGGTTTGCCACTTTGGTGAAGTACATATGTGAACTCTAATCAAATAAAATATAGTGTATTTTTTATTGTTATTTTAAAAATTATAATTGACGCATTTAAATTTTGTCTTTTAATTTACCATGCACATTTCCTATCAAACTGACAATTAAACCATAAAGAAACAGTAGAATTTGATTATAAAAAAAAACTTACAAACCCATGTCATGTATGAGTGCTATATTTGCTCATGAGTGACCATAACAACCAAAATCATTTTTTATATAATAGAAGAATTCACTTTAAACAATAAAATATAATTAAATTATGGAAATTTAATGATTATTTAAAATTAATTTCATAAATGTAGTAAATTCTCTTTATTTTCTCTCAAATAACATTCATAAGCCTAGATCTTAAATTCTCGAAACAAGCTTATAATACAAATGCTAAGAAGACACATTTATTTAAGTGCAAACTGCCCATAAAACCTCAAAAAATGGGTTATAGAAGAGGAATTCTTATAAGGCTCTTTTACTAGCAGATACAGATGGTCTCTTTGTTATCATTTGTTCCTTCTTTTCAAGGTCGAGGAAATATTTCCTCCCTCTTCACAGAAACTCCACAACTCCTGTGTAATAAAATCATAAAACTGAGTGATACAGGATTTTGACCACATCGCCTCACTAGAAAATTTCAGTAGTGATGAATATACACATCTCTGTGAGATTTTCACCAATCTGATATAAATGAAAGCTACTTAAGACTGGTCAACTGTGATAAGGTAAATATTCCGTTATGTAACATGCAGTTATAAAACAATTTCTGTCTATGAATAATTTGGCATCACGTCTGATGTTATAATAGCAAAAATTAAGCACACATCCACAACAGAAGGTCTTTATTTTACTTCCTATAAGACGTACAAAAGTTTAAAAAAAGGCCAGAGCGCTTTCGAGCATAAGTATGCTCTTCATCAGTGGCTACACGGAAATAAAATTTGAATTGTTCATATATAGACCAGTGTTATAATAGCAAAAATTAAGCACACATCCACAACAGAAGGTCTTTATTTTACTTCCTATAAGACGTACAAAAGTTTAAAAAAAGGCCAGAGCGCTTTCGAGCATAAGTACGCTCTTCATCAGTGACTACACGGAAATAAAATTTGAATCATTTATATATAGACCAGTGTTATAATAGCAAAAATTAAGCACACATCCGCAACAGAAGGTCTTTATTTTACTTCCTATAAGACATACAGAAGTTTAAAAAAAGACCAGAGCACTTTCGAGCATAAGTACGCTCTTCATCAGTGGCTACACGGAAATAAAATTTGAATCGTTCATTTATGCTGTTCTTTTGTTGTTGAAATTTTTGAAACTCTAAAAATAGTTTATGGTTTATCCTTCTCTAAACGTAGATTCTTTTGTAAATTGTATTTATGCAAATTTTGTTGCTATATCTGGTCTATATATGAACGATTCAAATTTTATTTCCGTGTAGCCACTGATGAAGAGCATACTTATGCTCGAAAGCGCTCTGGCCTTTTTTAAAACTTTTGTACGTCTTATAGGAAGTAAAATAAAGACCTTCTGTTGTGGATGTGTGCTTAATTTTTGCAATTTTTGTCTGTTAAATTTTAAAATTTTAGACAAACATACTGGCAAAATTCTTCAATTCTTCCATTAGGATTTGAGCCTAGCAGTACAGTCAATTCCCAATTATCTATGTCAATGGGTGGCAAATATTCTGTAGATAATAAAGTTTGTGGATAATCTACATTTTACATGAAAAATAAATTAAACTACAAAATATAAATGCTATATTTTAGTCAGTTGTAGTTATTGTTACAAGCCTATAAATACATACTGAAAAGTTATTTATTTAAATCTTCCTAAAATAATTAGTTACTTGATTCTGTTTTTTCACAGCAAAGCATTTTTGTTTGATTCAGAACTGCAGTCAATGCAAAGCAAACTTATCATCTAATAACACATTGTCTTATTCTTCAAATTACTCAAATAATTATACAGCTAAAAACAGATGTTTCTTGAGCTCAATGTTGGCAAAACAAGTTTCATGATCCACTTTCACGATGATTTCTTCACGATTTTTCACAATAATTTCATATGATGAACACATGTATATTTGTGATGAACATGTATGTGTATAGATTGATTAAATAACAAATATTTTTTCTATTCTAAATAAAAATAAATTACATACCTTTTTTTTTTGGTAATCCATTTCTTGAAATAATCTATTCAATTAAATCTTTTTGCATGCTACTCAAACATGCTATAAGAAAGTATGGCTGTATGTCTGTGTCTAAGTGTTTTGTTCGGGGCCAAATAGGGTTATATTAACATAATATCTTGATGAAAACCACCGCTGACCACTTCTGACCATAGCCAAGCATGCCTACTCGCAAAATGGTTAGTGGGGGGGAGGGGGCTGCAGTAGCTGGACTAAAACATCTGTATATATTAGTTTGTGGTTAAACATGTGCTCACTTTAACTATGTTAATATCTGTAGAGCAGATTGAATGTAGACATTGTGCATGTTGGCCAGGGTGCCATGCCTGTTTATAATTGTTATTTACAACTTTAATAATTAATTATTTAATCTAGAAATGATGTAGTTATTTAAATAGATAAACATGGTGTCAGATATTTTCAACCATGTGAGTCTGATTTTATAATGCAAATAGATTGAAAGTATAGTTCCATGTGTGTAATTTCTAAGAACTTGGTAAAGCTGAACTTTTTTATCCTGCTATGGACTAAGCGTTCTTCAAAAAGTTGAAATAATGGAATATTTCAAGCCTCCAGGAGAAAGTAAGTTTACATGTGGCAATTTGGCTGAGAGTTGGAACAAGTGGACTCAGAAATTGGAAAATTGCCTCATTGCATCTGAAAAGGACAAGGTAAAAATAGCTATTCTACTCAATCTCCTGGGTGATAAAGGGGTAGAAATTTATAACACCTTCAAGCCAGAAACAGGCAAAAGTAAAGAAATTTTGGAGACATGTTGAGAATGTTTACTAATCATTGTGTCCCGAGACAAAATGTGGTTTTCAGATGATTTAAATTCTTCTCATGTTCTCAGCAAGAGGATCAACAAGTGGACGGTTACTTAACTGAACTTCAAACGTTGGTATCACCAAGTGAATTTCACAATTGGTGAACACGAAGAAGAGCTCATAAGTGATAGACTTGTCTCAGGGCAAAAGTAAATGGCTGGATCATAGTACCTTATCTGTGGAAACCTGGAATGTTTAGTCATGGCATCAACGGCACTGCAAAGGGGAATTGGCATTTAAAGAATTTAATAGAAAGTTTACATTTCAAACTAAAAAATAAGCTTGTGAAGCACAGAAAATAAAGCTCAAACATTTGTAACAAGAGCTCTAACTTAGTCTTATATTTCAAGCAATGTAATTTGCATATTCCTGATATGAAAAAATATTTTAATCGTTTCTTTTGAAACTCTTGAATTTTTTTTTTCAATGTGGTTGTTAATTCTATATTAGAGCAAGTTACAATTAAAAAATATTTTGTAATGTGGAGATATATCTATATGCAGCAGTGACGTACCGTCCATTGAGACTCAGAAGCTTAATCTCTCCTGTTTAAAATCTAATTTAAAGATACTTTTATTTATTATATTTTTTAAAATAACTTTGAATATATATATCTTCTTTTAGAAAACTGTTACACTTACTTAAAATGAGATGTTTCAAAGTATTTTTTCCATTAAAATGCATATCTGGAAGCTGATATTATCTAGCCTTTATGGTGCATTGAAAGAAGCATAGTACACTGACTTCCAAAAGTTAAGCACACAATGCAAATTTTCATTTTTCGAAAGCGTATTTGAATTTGAGTGACTGAAAATCGCTGTGGATGTAGATGGAAGTATGCAAGTATCATATATTACAGCGAATAACAATTGACTTTCTGGATATATGCTAATTAGGCAGCCGTTGAAGATACCAGCATTCTGAAGGGTTTGAGGAGGTGCATTTAAATGCTGATACGAAGTGTTTATAACTTTTGTGGGATTCTTTTTGATGATATTCTTGTTTCTATGGCTAAAAAAAATGAATGACAGATAGTGAGTGCTGCCGTGCTGTCAGACGCATTGAAGCAGGACAGTCAATCAAAAATGTCGCTATTTTCTTTGGCGTTCATCATTCGGTAATTTTTCGTTTATGGAAACAAGTCAAACAGTTGTCTGGAGACCTGTACTTGGTCGTCCAAGGGTTACCACCCCTCTGGTGATCAGTATATTGCTATAGTAGCCAAGCGGAATCGACGAGCGACCTCCACAACTGTTACATCCATGATTGCAGAGGCACTTGGTAAGACGATATCTGCCAGTACTGGGTGCCAAAGGCTCCATGTGAAGGGACTGTATGCCCAAGTACCATGTTTTTGTGTTTCACTAACCATCCAAGCCAGAGGGACAAGATTAAAGTGGTATCGTCAGCATGTCAATTGGACTGTCTCAGATTGGTGCAATGTCCTGTTCACGGACGAGTCCAGATTTGCCCTGGAATTAGATGATAAGTGTGTAAAGGTCTGTAGAGAATGAGGCACACGCAATCAGGCCAAGAACATCATCAAACATAACGCATTCAGAGGTGGCAGCGCCATGGTGTGGACTGGAATTTCAATGGGATATCGCACAGAGCTGCACATCTTTAAAAAGGGTTCTGTGACGGTTGCGCGATATCGGGATGAAGTCCTAGACCCCATTACGAAACTCTACGCTACAGCAGTTGGTCCTGATTTCCTCCTTATGGACTATAATGCCCGTCCCAAGCATGTGAATATCGTCCCAAGCATACTCAAGCATGTGATGTTCAACATCGGCTGGCTTGATGCTCGTCTTTGTTATATGGAATGTCCAAGGGGAGAGTGTGTTCTCCCTTTTGCTTCCCCTATGGGTGACCATGACTTCATTTTTAATAAAATTATTGTAAAAGTTCATATAATTTAGAAATTAGAAAGCATTTAAAATGATGTGTTCATTTTACATAGGTAACATTTTAAAATCTCGTGAATTTTATCCAGTCTATGCATTTTTTGCATTTTTATGTAAAATTGTTTTATTCACCAATAAATAAAACTTATGCAAATTCAAATTTCACTTGTAATACCAAATTTTTTTCCAAATTTTCAGCCTCTCCAGTCAAAAATCTCATGCTATACTACTGATATATAGGTAAAGTAAAACATATATATTTTAAATTTTGTATTCAAGCCATTCTAAAATATATCATAGAAATACTATAAAAGTTATTTTATTTTTCAAATTAGAAACAGCTTAATCACGCCAATGAATGTATGTTTATCTGTGTAATATAAACTATGATACCATTACCACCCATAACATAGTTCAGATTGTCAATTTCCCCCATATACCATGTATTACCATTATTGTTCCAGGAATAATAATTATTTTGCAAGCAAAATAATGCTATGAAAATCTTAATTCTAAAAAGTTGAGTTTTTATTAGGAAAGTTAATAAAGCATTCTATAAGATTTCAAATAATGCATCTACACATGAAATTTAATATTAGTAGATACATTCGTTACTGAGTTATTATGCTCACATCTCACACATTCAAAAGTGTCCATTGTCTGAACAATTGCTTTAGTTTTTCATAAGGTCCATATTAGAAAATGAAATTTAGCACTATGAACTCCCATTTGATCCTGGATCCCCATTTTAAGATACTAACTATTCCTTTGATTTTAGATGCATATTTTCATGGATATTTTCCCCTATATTTTAGTGCATATAATCTGAGCTCCAGTAATCATATTCCATCCTTGTCTAACATCCTTCCACGTTTTTATTATGATCCGTTATAGTTATACAATTGAATACATTGGGAATTCAAATTCTAGAGAGTTTTTGTAATGATTAATACCTCTCTACACAACTTGGCATGACCATAAATTTATATCAGAAAAGGAAATTAAATAAACTTCTCTATTTCGAATCTTACACATGGTGTATGTAGCAGCTTGTTTCAGTTGGATAGTTTCACTTTTTTTTAGAGACCTACCAATTGTCAGAACTAAAAGAACCACCACCAGCAGCAAGAAAACTCGTCTAAATATTGGAAAACATTTTAAAATCTTGTGTGTTTTATTTTCATTTTTTTCATGAAATAACTTCAATGTGTATTTTCAATTTTGAAATAAGAAAAATATATTTAGAAAATGAAACCGTTCATTCATTGAGAGTAAATCCTTAGATTCCACCCTAATGGAAATGTCTGACTGAACCAAAGTTTCATACTTTTACTCGGCCCACCCTAGCAATAATAGAGCCCATTCTGAGCCCAATGACTTTTAGCAATCTAAAACCCAAGCCAGACCCACCCTAAACATATCAGAGTTTTGACTCAGCATGGTCAAAAACATTCTTTTTCAAATATATCTAAAATCCAAGCTTTCTATGTGGTAAGAATTAAGAAAAATTGGGATTATATTTCCACTGTAGATGACAGTATCCATGAATGAACAAGATGTTTGTTATCTATAGGCAGTTTTGTGCATATGAATGAAAACATTGTTAAAAGGTGTATTAAGCGTTTCTTCCTTATACTTGAAATTAAAAATAATTTTTCATATATTTTCCATTATTTTTTTTTAATTTTTCAAAACATAATGCATTGTTTGGCTAAATCAAATCATAGATTTTCAAAACTCATGCCCAAGCCTGGAGTAATGTGATACAACTCAGCCCAGGGATCAATCGAAGCTTAGGCTCATGGGCCATGCACAAGCCTGTGTAGAGACTAAGTCTACTTCACAAACAAAGTTTAATGGTAGTCATTATTAGTATGCTTCTTCCTCTTGAGATTGTTTAAATTTAGGTGAATGTCATGTTATTTGTGGAAAAATTACATGTCTGATCTCACTACTATAACAACTAGTCATCATTGGTTAAAAAGTTGGACTTTTAGCCTGCTCTCTCAAACCCAAACCATTGTTCCCTCAAATACATCAGACATCGCGTATCGCCCAGTCATTTATGTACATAAAATTATATAAGGTCTTTTTTGAACATTTTTCTGAAAATGGTTAATGTTTTCAATGTTTCATCATTTAATTTATCAATAGCCTTTTTTATGCATAAACGTCATCTGCTCTGGCCTAAGTTTTATCTATATAAAATCACAGAAAGGTTTTCCAAATATGGCAAATTTTCTTTTGGTTTTGTAATCAATATTATCCAGAGGAATAGACCCATACCATAGCAGCCCACTGGACATTTAATTAGTGTTCACCTGGAAGATAGTCAATTGTATTACTTTCATTTGAGAAATCACTGTATCTATCATTAACTGTGACCAGCCATATGCTGAGGGCATCAGTCATATCTGGAGTGGTACAGAGATGCAGTAGTCTATATTACTTTGATTTTATCAATTTTGATGTCTATAATTAAATGTGACCTGCATGCATGCATGTCACATTTAATCACAGGACTCAATGATTTATGCTTTAAAAGTGTAGGAGAATATGCTTTAACTGTTTCTACCAGTTAAAAAGCTTATTAAAGAAGCAAATTATAAATTGGCAGTTAAGTACATTTTGTACTTGGGGGCAACAGGCTATGCTCTCATGTGTATCCTGAACACTATGGCTGTGCAGTCCTGTTGTATTATTCAAATTGAAGCAATCATATCTAACATTAGTCATAACCTGCCTTTATAGCTATTGGGAATGTATTGGAGCACAGTAGGTATATATCTATATAGCTGCCAATTTCGCATACATACATGAAATTGTCTGCAGATTTTCAGAATCACAATTTCAATAAAAATGAACTGTAACAAGACAAAATGCTCATTATTAAACTGTACATGCTCACTACACTTTCTAGAAATAACAAGTAAACAACAACAACTTTTAAACAGCTAATCAAAGCTTATGCACTTGCATGCATTATGATTTATATATGCTCTTATATATCAAATATGTTTTGCGATTTAAAAGTGTAACTTTGATTTAATTTTTTCTGTATTCTAATCTGTTTAATTTAATATTCAAATTCTAAAAACTTATATGCCTTTTTATTTAGGATTTTCAAATATTGAAACTAATTTTTTATACTTCTTATTTCATAATTATCTGTTAAATTAATCTTTAATTTGAAAATTGTCACAGCTCGCATACTTCATATGTATGAGTCCATTCAAAGCCCAGCATTTTTGCTAATTAAAAAGAGTTTAATATGCAGCTTCACTTCTCTCTCTCTATATATATATATATACATACATACATACAGTAGCGTAGCATGAGATTTTTGACTGGGGAGGCTGAAAATTTGACTAGAAAGGTATTGCAAGTGAAATTTATATTGGAATTCGCATTTTCATAAGTTTTATTTAGTGAATAAAATAAAATAATTTTACATAAAACTGCAAAGAGTGGATAAAATGCATGAGATTTTAAAATGATACACAAGATGAATACGTACAAGATATAACATTTTAAATGTTTTATTATTTCTGAATTAGATGAACTTTTACAATCATTTTATTAAATATGAAGTCATGGTCACCCATAGGGGAGGTAAAGGGGGGTCACACTCCCCCTTGAACATTCAATATAACAAAGGTGAGCATCAAGCCAGTCGATGTTGAATATCATGTGCTTAAGCTCCCCTACCCCCTTCTGGAAAAAGTTTTACTGGCAAATGTGTATAAAGTAGAAATATATTAGAATATTATTAGCAAGTGATTTAAAAATATATCAATTTTGTAAATATAAACAGCTAGAACTAACAAAATAAAGCAATTCAAAGAAGTGCACTGAAAATAGGTGAGAAATATATTTGGAACATAAGCTTAGTTGAAAATTACTGTAGTCAACAATGTCCTTAAATAATTTTGTATATTAATTTTTTCAAATACTATACTTAGAAAACTTTAAAGCCACAATATGATAAAAATCCCCTAGAAAATTATCAGCGGCTTTTGCTTAACTGAGATTCTGGTGTAAAGTGATTTTTAAAGGGCAATCAGATTTATTCTTTCTAAAACTCCCAAATACGCAAACAGGTGCTTCGCCATATTGTTTCTGTGACTAAGTCTACTTCACAAACTACTTAAGTTTAATAGTAGTCATTATTAGTATGTTTCTTCGTCTTGATATTGTTTTAATTTAGGTGAATGTCATGTTATTCGTGGAAAATGCCTCATATATTTTAGTATTACATATGACTTTTTTCTGCGAAGATTAATTAATAGAACCAAGTTTGACCTAAAATGGTGGATCCATTGTCCTTGCCCAAGAAATTTTCTTCATAAAATGTCACCTCCCATATCCAATCATTGTCTTAAATTATGCTGTTTATAAAGGGTTGAAAATGGAGGATGCCATAGCCACATCTTTCGAGAAGCTAGCTTATAGTTCTAGCTTATCAACCAGGGCAGAGTTTAAAAATTGGGTGGTCCTAATACCATGCTTCGTTCAATGCACCATAAAGGCTAGATGATTTCAGCTTCTAGATATACATTTTAATGGGAAAAATACTTTGAAACGTCTTATTTTAAGTAAGTAAAGTGTAACTGTTTTCTAAAAGAAGACATATGTATTCGCAAAGTTATTTTAAAAAACATAATAATAAAAGTATCTTTAAATTAGATTTTAAATAGGGGAGGCTCAGCAACTGAGCCTCAATGGACGCTGCGCCACTCACTGTATATACATATGTAAAAGAGAAATTTCTTAAAACTGTCTTGTAACAATGGTATTTTACTATCCATTCTGGGCATGATTCTGGGGGACGATAGACTCCAGTGAGGGGATCAACTCAAATTTGATGAAATGCTGTATTGTTGCAAATACTTATATTCAAGGGCGTAGCCAGGGGGAGATCTTAGGGACCAATCCCATCCCCCACCCCCCCTGAAATCAATCCCAATCAATTTTTTCCAATTAAACTACAACAAGTAATAATTATATATATTTTTTCAGCTTCAGATTCGTGTACAATTTCATCTATACGAAACTGCATAGGCACAATTCAGTCAGCTATAATATTTTTCCACTCATCTGCAAAAAATAGCAAAGTTCTCAAAGGTTTCATCAAGCAAGTATTACCAGCTTCCAGGCACATGATGGTATTATCAATGTGTGAAACATGTTGGGTTTGCAAGCATGAAGCTTTATTGTGGTTTTGGGAAATCTACATTGCAATAGCTCTATCGCTACAAAATTTGCAAGATGTAATAAATCACGAATGCACCCAAAAATCTCACCAGCTGTTATGTGCTATTACCCAGAGCCAGTTTGTAATCATGCTTTGCACACTTGATTTTGTATTTTTGTGGACATTACCTCTCTCGAAAACTCTTCAGAGCGTTGATGGCGATTTGACGACATCATTGGAACATGTTGATCTCACAGTAACTTCGCTTGATGAGCTAAGATGCAACGCCATCGAGAAATTCAATACTATTTTTAAGCATCAACATTGATCGCAAAATTTGATGGAGTTATCACAATTCCAAGAATTGCATCAAGGATGACTGAAAGTGGAAATATTTCATCGAAAACCCCAGAAGAATATTTCCGAAAGAACTTCTTTATACCATTTGTTCACCATGTGCGAATGTAAATAAAAGATCGATTCAAGACTCACAAGGCATTAATTACAGCTCTTCAAATATTTCTTCCCAGTCATGTAACGTTGAACTGTGAAAACAGCATTTGCAAATAATTGTATGAAAACGTGCAATACTCTCATAGCCGAATATTTCATTTGGAGGAACAAATGGACCAAAATGAATAATTCAAGACCTAGTAATGCAATGTAGGCCCTTTTGCAATGTAGCTCAAATCTTTTCCCCAATTCATACACATTGTTGCAGATTCTTGCAACAATTTCGATTTCCACTCCTACGCCAGAAAGGACATTTTCAACACTTAGATGATTTTAAACGTATTTAAGAAACTCAGTGGGAGAAGAAGCTAGGCTGAGTGTATTAGCACTTTTGGCAACTCATCGCAATATCGACATGCAATCGGACGATATTTTAGATCAACCCTGGCAAGGAAAATCTTCAAAATATCGATTTTTTAATTTGGCTGCCATTTTATAGCTTAATTAATTCTGAACACAATGATATATAGTTTTAATGATTTACCACGATTAGAAGTGTTGAAATTTGCATTTAAACAGAACTTGCTCTTCCCCCTTCGCTAGCCACATCCATTTTTTAAAAAAACAGCTGTAGCTGAATGTCAACAAAGCAAGCAGATTCACTTCAAATTATATTTTATTTTTTATAAATAGCAATTGGAAACAGTGATATTTAACTGTAAATGACCCTGAGGTTTTTTATGTTCTGCTTTCTTTGGTTACTGTTTTCTAAAGTGATTAGTTTGTTTTTTGATAATAACTAGTTGTGCTTTGTACTGGTTCTAAAACATTGAATGAAACTAAACTGTCTGTCAGAAAGCATTGTTAGACCGAAGAAGTTTGACTGATATGTAAATTGATCTATTACTATAATATTATGGACTGGCGATTCATAGAGCAGTCAGGTTCTGTTGAACAAATGAAGAAAGCAATATGGGCCTTTTTTCATAAGCTTACAACAGATTCTAAACTCAACATGGTCTATGACCAGAAGAGCCAGATTCATAGTGTGGTTTTAAAATGCAGAAATGGAAGGCTGAATGTATAAGCATATATATTCACTCCCAGTGGTTATAATAAATAAAATAAAAAAATCTGTATTTAGAGATTTAGTTAATCCAAAGCTGTTGAAAAAATGCTTACATGGACAAACCCAAAACCCAATGAAAGTGTGAACCACTTCATATGGGAGAGGATCCCTAAAAATGCATTTGTTGAAATTTCAACCCTTCAAATTAGTGTTATGGATACAACATTTGTTTCCAATGAGTCTATGAATCGATTAAAATTTTTCAAGTGTATGGTCTATTTTATGGATGTTAACATGGAAAATGCTCTTAGGTGCATTGACAAACAGCGAGTACTCAAAGCTGAAATTTATGTGCAAAAAAATAACAAAAGAAGCCATGGTGAAAAACAGCAAGATGAAAAAAGAAAGGCAGATTTAAGAGAAATATTGACATAGACAGATTATGGTTCTGAACAGTTTTAACGTACCTTTTTTATGAAATTTTTTCTTTAAGCTTGATTTTCTCAAAACGTAGTTTTTTGAAATTCCCGTACAATTATTAAAAAAAACTATCAAAGATACAGATATGAAATCTGTTGCAATACAACTGCTTAAGAGAGTCTTAATTAATTGATAAATATCTAATTAAGCAGTCATATAACAACACCTAATTAGATCGGACACCCACATGCAAATATAAAGGATTTAAATTATTTTAAAATGTTAAATACTTAATGAATTAGAACCGTATAGTGGGAAATAAATTTTTGAATATAAATACAAAGCATTATGGATTAAGATAAATTATGTAACCATTTTGCATATGGGTGCCTTAAAATTACAAAATACACAATTTTTTAATACATGTTAAAATCTTACATTTTTGTACATACCTGTTCTTAGGACCTGTAAATAAAAATTAAAAAAAAAATATGAATTATGAAAACTAGCAGTCTTTCAAAAATAACAAAATATTCATGATTGTTCATTGTTCGTAGAACCAAAATGTTCTTAATCATGATAAAAAATATGATATGTATGTGATAAAAAATATGTTCTTAAGTATGATAAAAAATAAATGTTTTTTTTTTAAATAAAGACTCGATTGCTTATTTATATTCACCTTATAAATAAGCAATCATTAATCTTCTTTAATTGAGTTTATAATATCAATATTTAGAGTTACTAAGCATGATTCTATTTTATCTTTTATTATGTAATATTTTAAAATTCAAAGAATAATCACAATTTTATATAATAACAAATTTAGTAGTTTGGAATTTATAAATTTGTTTTGACAAAATTTGTTTATATTTTATTTATTCAGTTATTTTTACTTTGATTGGAAAAATTAGTTCTTTCGAACATTGTATTGAATTTAAAATTTCAATTTTACATTATTGAACTTTTGCAATTATATTGATTTATTTATTGTCTGAAAATTTTCAAGGTTAAAATTTATGATTTATTCTCAGAGACTTAGAATTGCAAATAATTTTATATTCATTGAATTTATTAAGTTCATTTATGAAGTTTATCTTTGATTTATTCAAATCTAGGCTTAGATTTCATTGAAGTTCAATTTAAAGTTCTTATCTTCATTCTTATTTTAAAATTTGTTGGTTTTGATTGGATTTTAGCCTTTTTTTAGGTGGTAATTTATATTTTAATGGTGGTATTTGATTTTTTATATGAATTTTTATAGGATTTTTTTTTTATATTCACAACTGTACTCATCTCATTTTATATACTCACAATTTTGTATGCAATATTGTACTTTGTTTTGAAAATTTTATAATGTATAATTCTTTGGGCATCATCAAGTCTTTGGCATTTTTAGATTTTTATTAGAAATTATTTTATCATGAGATTTAATTCTTTTTTTTTTTTAGAGAGAGATTGTAATGTTGTGACAAATCGCAACATTTTTATTTATTCAAAATTTAATACTTTTTATAAATCATTAAATGCTTTTTATTTTTATTTTAATTATTTAAATTTTTATCTTTAATTATTCAAAATTATTCTATATTCCAAATTTGTTCATTGTTCATAGAACCAAAATGTTCTTAATTGGAAAGTATGATATATAAAATAAATGTTTTTTTTAAAATAAAGACTCTTAAATAAGTAATCATTAATCTTCTTTAACTGAGTTTGTAATATCAATATTAAGAGTTACTAAGCATGATTCTATTTTATCTTTCATTATGTAATATTTTAAAATTCAAAGAATAATCACAATTTTATATAATAACACCCTTCAATTCACGTTACAACCATAAGATATGTCTCCTCTCTGACCAATGCATAAATATTATTATATTCCATTTTTTACTTAAACACAAAAAAAATTCAGAGCATGTAATTGTGCTTTATTCTTTATATTCACTTCGTTATGCATGTTTTTAGATGCTCAATAACTGAAATTTTCTTTCAGAATTAGATCTGTTTTTCTTCATGTATCTTAAAGAAATCACAATCACTCAAAATATTCATGAATACTATGATTCAGGCAATTTTCTTTCTCTTCCAAAGAAAATCAAACTATCACTGAACTTCAGAAACATTCTCTTATGCTCATATATTAACAACATCTTCTTGTAAAATCATAATAAAATACATAACCATCACAATCAGCAATTAAAGGGAAAAACATAATATCTTTTGAAGTACACAAGATTTTAGAATGATTCGATTCACACAAGATCTTTTACATTTTTTTTCATATAGTATCTACTTTATCTGATAAACAATTTAATAAAAAATTTATTAAATTTTATAAAAATATCAATTTAATTCATTTTTCTTTATCTTATAATGCACATTATTAATTAATAATTATTAATTATCACCTTATATGTAACAGGCGGGATAATCCCATTCGGGATCACCCACCTTTCTTTTACATCAACCTGTTTTCTCTAGTTCGTAGCATCCACTGGATATCTTAGATTCTACACAAGGAGAAAAAGGCCCACATAAATGTGGCCATGTATGATTGGCTCATGCCATTTGCACCATTTTCACTTCGTAAATACAAAACCTTCTGTCTCGGAACATGGAAGTTCTAGAGTAAGCACCAGACAGATATTTTGGCATACTAGAGTTAGCATTGAAACCATTACAATTAATGATTTATGAATTTAGTATTATTGAAGAATTTTAATAAATAGTTTAGAATAAGATAATTAATTTTGAATAGGATAATTTAGAATAGAATAATTTTGAATAATTAAAGATAAAAATTTAAATAATAATTAAAATAAAAATAAAAAGCATTTAATGATTTATAAAAAGTATTAAATTTTGAATAAATAAAAGTGTTGTGATTTGTCACAACAAAATCATATATGCATTATAATCTCATAAAATACTATCATTTGTACCTAAAATTATATTTATATTGTCAAAAAATTATACTTTATGTTGATTTTAATTAACAACATTTTGAGAATTTCCATAGTACAATGTAATTTTGTAGATCATTTGAAAATTATCACTCTTATAATACAAATTATAGGTATAATAGTGAAATTGAACATAAATTAGTATTTAATTAAATTAAAGGTGAAACATTTGATTCTAAAAAGTCATTTAATAGACATCCTATTGACGTAAAAATAATTTTAAAATAGGCCAGAGCGTTTTTGGGCATCAACACACCCTTCCTCAGTGATGTCAAGTGAAATCGTACTGACAGGATTAAATATCATCCACATCGGCAGGCAAAATTTGCATATTACAAAATAGCGTCATTATAACAAACATGATAAGGCATCCATGAACCATGAGCAAGAAAATTAAATTAAAGGCAATATACTGTAAAATTAAAAAGGCTAAAATTCTATATCAAGTACGGCATGTATACATACAATAATTTCAAAATTTAAAAGTTTTATCAGAGGTAGGATTTTAAAGGTTTAACGCCCATGGAATCAAGAACGAGTCTCCAAGCATAACTCAAAACCTGAACAGGATCAAAATTACAGATCTCATCACAGTATAAATAAACATGGATTCATACATTAAAATGGAGTGTGGATTACTACAGTTAAAAGGAAAGTTTTTTCGAAAAGGAACTGAAAAGTATCTTTGAAAACAAGTTGGGCAAGAACATTAAAGAGCAGCAAGAGCAGTTACTGCTCTTGCCCAACTTGTTTTCAAAGATAACTTTCAGCCCCTTTTTGAAAAACTTTCCTTTTGATTAATTGTAGTAATCCATACTCCATTTTAATGTATGAATCCATGTTTATTTATTTATACCGTGCTGAGATCTGTAATTTTGATCCTGTTCAGGTTTTGAGTTATGCTTGGTGACTCGTTCTCGGTTCCATGCACATTAAACTTTTAAAATTCTACTTCTGATAAAACTTTTAAATTTTGAAATTATTGTATGTATACATGCCATACTTGATATAGAATTTTATCCTTTTAATTTTGCAGTATAATTGCCTTTAATTTAATTTTTTTGCTCATGGCTCATGCATGCCTTATCATGCTATTTTGTAATATGCAAATTTTGCCTGCCAATGTTTATGATATTTAAGCATGTCAGTACGATTTCACTTGACATCACTGAGGAAAGGTGTGTTGACTCCCGAAAGTGCTCTGGCCTTTTTTAAAACTATTTGTACGTCAATAGGATGTCTATTAAATGACTTTTTAGAATCAAATGTTTCGTCTTTAATTTAATTAAATCATTTAAAATCTTGGCGTGTTACCACTCTATGTATAAATTAGTATATTCTGAAAGTTTCATAACATTGTGATGGCAAGTTTTTTTGTAAAAATGTACCGATAAGAATTTTTTCATTAAAAGAAAGTTCTATTTTCCTTTCATGAAACTTATGGTAATATAAAAGGTACACATGATAATGAAATAATTTTACCTATTATTTTCTCATGAAACATCTTTACCATAATTAGGCAGGAAAAAAAATAAAATATCTGTTTTGTGCACTTCTAAGCATTAATTTTGGTGAAAGCATAAAACCCCATTTTTCATCGATTTCCTTTGCCAGGATGTCTTTAAATCTTCAAGATGCGCTGATTGTTAATAAGGTGAGTGAAAATGTAAGCTAATTTTTTTTTTTTTTTTTAATGTAATAAGGTCTTGTATTGGCACAAATTGTAATAATATTTTAATTGTTTTAATGTTCCCCTTAAAATTTTCAATCAATGCATACTTTCAATTTATACAATGTATATTTTACTTTCAAAAATAACAAATAATGCAAATTTATGAGGAAAATTTTACAATTAATCTCAAAATTTGAGAGGAGGGAAGGGCTGGTGTAGTTTGAATTGTAAACTAGAAAATTTTAATTTTCAGGCAACCAAAAAAAATGCCCCCCCCCCCCACACACACACACACACACCAACACCACCAAAAAAAATATCCTGGCTATGCCCAAGTATATATGTGTCAAATTTCAAGAAAATTGCCTTGGTTTAAGAGAGTCAAAAATTGATTTCAAGATTTAACCCAAAGAAACAGAGAAACCAACCTAAATAAAACAATGTAGAAATCGATTAAGGGTTGCTTATGTTTGTTGAAAGAAAATGATTCATAATCAGATTATCTAGTGCTATACCCACAGGCTAGGATCCTTATTAAATCAAAGGAATTTGTCTAATATAACCACTGCTACCATGGGTTTTGCACCTGCTCAAAGAATTCGTCTTGCACTTCCAGCAGACTTTAAAAGGAAGGCACTATAGAAGTTCTTTTACTGCTTCATTGATTATCCTGAGTTAACTCGTGTTAGTATATTTTGCAAATAAATATAGAATTCTATCCCCGATATTCGTTCTATCCCCAAAAATACTCAGGGATAGAACTTTTTTCTATATGATTTGTATTGATGTGGATTATCACAGGTTGAAGGTAATTGAGGGATAAATGAGTATTCCTGCAGCAATTGACAATTTGCCAAGTTTCATTTGCAGGTTCAGTGAAATGACACAAATACAATGACAGAAGCAATGACAAAATGGGTGATGTTGGTATAGTGGATCAACATTTAGCTTATTATTGTACACAAAGAAAACGAGAAGTATTATATGTGAAGATCTTTTTGCATTTAGTGGATTTAGCTCTATGGAATTCCTACATTTTGTACTCTAAAGCAGGAAGAAAACAAATACCTCTACAGTATAGAATGGAAGTTGTCAAAAAATTATTGCAGAAAATCATTCTGATGAGTTTTCTGCAACATCTGAAAGACCCAGCATTACTCCTTCACCACTTAGGCTGACATTAAGGAATTTCCCAGATAACAAAACAATATACATTTTTCAACAAAATAAAATTAAAATTAAAAAAACCCTTTATATTATGTTTTATTTCAGTTTCTTTTATTTAAAAATGCAATAAGAAATATGATAATTGTTTGCAATATTTTTCAAAAGAATTGTTAAGGAAAGCAGTTAAAAAATTTGTATTGAAAATTTTATTCTGTATTTAATTTTTTTTTTTTACTATACAATACTTACTCTTAAACATGAGTACATTGTATAAATTTATGTTAATTTTCTAGGTAAAAGAATTTAAAGTTTTTGGCGGTAGCAATTATAAAAAATGCTTGGCAGTAGTGAAGAATTTGACAAATCCAGCAATGTGTAAAAGCATGGGATTTGAGCAGTGCCTTGATACTGTTGATATAGCACAGCAAAACAGGAAATATTTGGTTAGTTTCATAGATTGTTTTAATTGTTAGTTAAATTTATTTGTAAATTATATATTTCCTCAAATCAGCATTTTGTATTTTAAAAATTATGATTGCATTTGTATAATCTCCATTTATTATTATGGAAGCTATTATATGCATATACTAACTTAGTAGACATTCTAACAGATTGCTAAAATTGTTAATGCATGTTATTTCGTTAATATTTCATCATATACATTATTCTTTTAGATTAGCAATATTTTGCTGTCTGTGAAACACCCACATGCATTAATTTTTCTCAGAACACCCTATGATAAATTTGAATGAAGTCAGACATCAAAGTCAATGTTAGGAAAAATTTTTTAGACAATTGATTAAAACATATAAAAGTGGAAAATGGAAATTTAAAATTTAGTATATTTATCAAACTTGAAAAAAAAATTTAGTGTTCTTAGCATAATAAAATTAATAGCATATATAAAATGAAATGTGTTCTAAAATTAATTTAATATAAATCATAATATTTCCAACAAAAATTAAATATATTCATTATATTCCTGTACAACAAACTGCATCACACTGGACATGTTTGACCCATATTAGAACTCATCAGCACTAGATAGCCGTTAACTGCCCTAAATGCTATAGGAAAAAACTAGTGTCATAATGCTATGTTCAACTTTATCAATCAGTTACCAAAAGGACTTGACAATGCATAGCATGTTTTCTTACTGATAGTGCAATTAAATTCCAATTGTTGCAGATCAGCTCTTATAAGAATAAAGCCTGTTTTGAAAACTGAAGCTAAAGCTATCTTGCAACGAGACTAGAGTAATGGGAAAGGGATGACTGTACTGTAATAATCAAAGATAAAATAGACAGTAACAAATAAAGCATTGATATTATGATATGTTGCCAATCATGTATCTCTAAGTCACCAGGGTAACCCATAGAAAATTGGATTCCTAGACAAATTTCTAACCTCCATTCTGTCTGAGAAGACATTCAAAATTAAGCTTCTAAAAACACCTTTGAAACAGTTATTTTCCCATTCAAGAACATTTTAATTGTATAAATTTTATTAAAACATTCATAAAATTGAAAAAGTAAGTAAATAATTGTTAAAAACTTTATCGCAAAATGGGTATTGCAGTTATTTATTTTTATGCTCTAGAAATAAATGTTAAAGTTTAGAGTTTCCTGAGCCAATTTTCATCAGAAATTTACTGAAGCTTCATTCTCCAGAATCTATGGACACTGGTACAGTACAAAAAACTTGAAATAAATACAAAAGTTTGTTGCTTCAGTTAATAAATTTGTTTAAAGGATATAATGGGATATTTTTACTTTCAAATGTTCTATATGTGGAAAAGTTACTTTTAAGATAAACTTGAAACAAATAATTTAAGTTTTGAAATTTGCAGATGAGTCTTCTGAATACTTAAAGCATGTACATTATCTATGTTTTCAGTGTGGAATAAGGTTTGATTGAGTCTCTGAACAGTTTTATATAAATGTGACATATGCTATAAAAAAATAATTTAATTTAGTAAGGATTTTTTGTACTGTCATCTTAACTGAATTATAGAAATAACTTTTGGTATTTCTCCCTGTTTTGCTAAGTTTGGGAAATAATACTTCTTTATCTCTTCATCAAGAAAAATATTTTCTTGCTAATTACTTCTAACTTATATTCTTGTTCAATTTCTAACAGATTTAGAAGAAATGTTCAGTGAAATCAAACTATAAAAATTATATTTTTCATATATGTTTTATAATTTTATCTCACTTTATCATTGTGTTTTTACAAACAGAATGCTTAAAATTTCTCTTAACTGTAATATGATACTTATATTGTTGTATGATACTATATAATGAATATAAAATAATACTTATATTGTTATATGTTACTATCTAATGAATATAAAGTAGTATATAATTGTTATATGATACTTGTATAGATTCTTGATGACCTGTCCCAACATGTATGTTCAGTTATTTGAGCTGAAATCAGTAGGAAGTTTTTGAATAACTATCTCCACTTCATTAAGATAATTAAAAGAAGAGTTTGAGTGTGTAGAAGAGGTTTAAGGTCAAATTCCTTCTGGAATAACCAACACTAACCAAATTGCAAATGAAAATAACACAATTTGCCTGCTTTTCATTCACAAATTTTTGGATATTGATTCAGATGTACTGTGGTTTTGTTTAGTACATTCATAACATAAGGTATACTATAATTTCTCTAAAATTTTCTAGTCTAATTGGACCTAGCTCAATAATGCAACATGCCCAATGCCCTGTGAGCCTAACAGTATTTTCAAATGTCATCCAGCAAATTATCTGCCATTTTTTAAATTTCTATAAAAGTTTACATAATAAGTTGAATCTAAATTTAGCTGAATCCACAAACCATTCAGTCTTGAGCAGGTGCAGCCTGATTTGGTTATCCTGATCAATTGTATCAGAATTCTGTCAATTTGTGCACAAAATTAGATTGAAAGAATTTTTTTAAGCATCACTCCATACATCTGTAGAATTATTGTTTTTTTATCATTGTTAAATAGATAAAGATACAATAATAATAATAAATGCATTATTTTAGTACTTCTAATGTGTAGTTTAATCAATAATTCTTTTTCTCTAGGCATTTTCAAGTTTTTATTATATTGTCCAATACCTAAAACCCAATGGTTCTTTAGAAGACTTTTTTAAAGCCACCAAATCATTTTGTAGTCTCTCATATGAACAGGTATGATCTTAATGAATTTTTATAATTTTATATAACAAAGTTGCTATTTTCCATTAAACTTATGATTCCATTAAATTAAGGCTACTATCCTCTTTAATTCAAATTATCTTGATATATTTCATATATTATACATTCTTGTAAAGTTATGGTTTTATGTAATTTCTTGGTAACTAATTTTACTTAGTATTAAGTTTGAATTCATTTTAAAAAGCAAATTCAAATTATTTTTAACTCGCATCTTAATAAGATTTTCAGTATAATGTAATTTGATCTTATGACTGCTATTTTATCCTAGTATACTATGTTTCTTATTAACATATCTCAAGGAAAACAATAAGGAACATAACTGTTCACTCTGAAATCAGGAAGGGACTAATATAGATTTCGCATTGTCATTTCACATTAAATGAATATAAATAAATTAATCACTTTGTAACAAGTATTTCATCATTTGGGCTGTTTTTACTTTTAAAATATTTACAAATTAAATAATAATTTATTAGTGGAATTAATTTTCAATTTTATATGTAATAAGAAAGTCACATAATTTAAACATTTTTCTTGGATCTAATAAATCTCTTACCATTTTCTATGCCTCAGCTATTTACAATTCCGAATAAAAAAATAAATGTTTGTTTTGGATCATACACAATTTTTTTACTATGCAAAATGTAATGACTGAAAATTTCCACTTTTTGGAAACTTTCAAAATTCCCTTCCCCAAAAAACCAGTTTATTCCTGGAATAAACCAGGTTTTTTCCTGTCTTTGCAACTCTAATTTCATCTCCATTACTAATTCCACATAGAACTTCTCAACTTAGGTATGCCTCTCCTTTAGCACTTTGACCATTTGCTGGAATTTTACAAGGGCCTTGCATGCATCTAAACTCTTCTTCTGTAGAAACTAAATCTGAATGGTTTGATTAAAACCATTAAATCCCCAATGAAAATATGGCCATTATGAATTCACAATGTGATATACCTTTGGAAATAAGATTTGCTTTGGCCTCTATTTTCTTATCATGGTGCTAATTCCATTAAAGTTGTTCTACAAAGAGCAATAAATCAATTTTTGACTGAAGAATTGAGTTATTTGGTACTGCATGTCTTTTGCATAACTTGTTGAAAAAATACACTCGTCAAAAGTGAAATTGCAGCACCATGAAGGAATGCACATAGCCATATGCAAATCATAGCACCGGTAGAAAAGAGAGTCATATGCAAATGGTTAAAAGAACAAACAAAGATATGCAAAAGAAACTGTTCATTCTGTAAAGAATGTAGCCCTCACAGGCAGTTATACAGGCCACTAAATGGCGAGACATACTATCAATGAAGCTATTAATGGTTGCCTGAGGTAATCCCTGCCAAGCAGAAGCCACTGTGGCATGCAGTTCACCTATAGTATGTACCAGTGATCCCCAGTGAACTTGACGTCTGATGTGGACCCACACATGTTCAATAGGAGAAAGATACGATGAGGCTGCCGGCCAGGAAAGGATGTGAATTCCGTTCAGACTATTGAGAGTTCGCCCTGTGGTGTGGCATTGTCTTGCTTGAACACTGTGCTAGGGACGGCCTGCACCAGTGGCCCAAACCACGTGCAACACAACTTGTGTGACATACTAGTCCACTGTCAAATTACCTGCAATATGCATCAGAGCTATCTGCTGATCGAACATAATACCACCCCAAACCATGATGCCCAGTATGACACTCAGTGATATGGGCTGGCAAGTGGCGTTCCTCATGAAGCCAACTACACTCGGGCTGTCGTTCCTCCACAGGCAGAAGTGAGATTCATCTGTAAACAATACCAGATACCATTCATTGGTCCAGTTGCGATGATGATGACACCACGCCAGACCTACATCCCTATGTCGAGTGCTTAATGGCATCCAGTGGCTGGCTGCCGTGTGTGCAACTGTACTTCGTGCAACCTGTTGCGAATAGTTTGGATGCAAGCAGGTGCAACCATTGATGGTGGCAGGCTGTTTCAGATGTTATTTGTCTTTGCGAACAGGTCTCGATGAACCTTTCAGCGAATCTGCTGGTCTGTGCACTCTGTCATGTTCCTGTTCAATCCACTCCCTCTTCAGCATGTTCTCTGATGTTCCTGTATCCATCATGTCACATATTGCTGAATGGCACTCACATTGTGCCCAACACGCATGGCAGTTTTACTCATCAACAAAACCAAGATCACTCAGCTCCAGGATACATTCTCATTCCCAAACCATTAATTGCTGGTATATAACTCACTGACGTCTTCGAAACATCACTTTTTCAAAAGTTCGGCTGCAGCAAATCATCGCTGATAGCGTTTACGGGATGAGCCATCTGCTGGCCTTTATCAACCGAAACTAGGTGTCATGTGACCCGATGCATATGAAACTTAATCATTTGCATATGACTCTCTCTCTTCTACCGGTACTGTGATTTGCATATGGCTACATTCATTCCTTCATGATGTTTCAATTTTACTTTTGGTGAATGTAGATAGTTTGTTCTACAGTTTCAAGTGCATTGCTGGTGGAAGGCACATCACTACAACTAGAAATTGCCAAATTGAGATGATGGTTTTGCAAGTACAGAGAGAGGCATTCACAACTTCCCTTTTAATTCTTTTAATTTTTATTACACAGTACACAGTTGCAAAAAATTTATGGCACACCTATTACAAACAGTTGCAATGCAATAATTCAGATGTAGTTCCAGTTCTTTTATAAACTTTAGAACACTTTTCTCAATAACTGAATTTTTAATTGCCAAGTATTCCTCTTATCTCAAATGTCTTCTTGGTGATTCACAAAACCTACAAAACGTTCTTTTACAATGTCATTTGAGACATACCTCACTGATAAGCAGAGTTGTGACTTAGGAGATTCATCGGGGATTTTGTTAAATATTATACTGTAATATTTTTATTCCCGTACCTCTACTAGAATTGCTTTTTGGCACCAATGCAAATTATTAACTCATTGCAAGTCATTTTAATATTGCTTTTGCAGAAGAATTTTCTCTCTTGAGGTCTATACCATTCATAGCTTAAATACGTTCATACATCATGAATGGGTATATATAAACCTTATCATTGGTTTCCTGATAAGCTCCCTCCACAGTATGGAAGTGGTGATTCAAAATTTCTTGGATCACCTCTGAGCAAGAATTGAAAGTACTTTCCCTCATAAAAATGGTAGAGTTGAGTGAATTAGGTTTGTATTTTCCTTTAGCCAAACTATAAGGTCTGCAAATTACAGTGATGATTATATATCCCTTAAAGGAATTAGCCTTGGTAGTGGCAATAAGTTTTCAATAAATAGCATTATTTTTCTTAAAATAAGTTTTCTTAATAGTCCTCAAATCATTATCAGATGTCAACTGGAAAAATCTCCTAAGAGCCGTAACTCTGCTTCTCATGCATTGGAGTTGAGGAGTCCACCAAACTGCATTTGGACCATTGTTTCCCTTTTTCCTTTATTTTTCTTGCAATTTTTCTTGCAACTCTCAACTAATTATAATTCTATACCAGTTGATTTCCCGCAACACCCATTTTTGCCTTTTGAAATTAAAGGTCTGAGTCAATCCAAGACAAAAGATCATATAATTATAATCACTGAAGGAGATACTGTCACTAATATGCCAGTCACTGATCCTACTAATCTTCAAGTTTGGGATCATACATATACACATCTGCCCAGCTGATACCTTTGGTAAGTTAGGTGAGAATCTGGATCATTGACAATCATTAGGTCATGCTTACTAATAAATTCAATAAAATTAAATCTCATTTTGCCAATTTGCCTAGGGCTCCAAAGATTCCCCTTGGCATTGAAGTCACCACAAATAATCATTGATAAATCCTTGAATTTGGATACAGAATCCAGGATCAGACAAGCAAGTGATATGGTCTTCCAAGGGCTAGCAGTAGACAGATAAATAATCCATTCACTCTCAAGCTTCACAGTAACACTGTCCCTTTGAATGAAGAGAGAAGTGAATTTAAACTTCTGAGTATCAATAACCTTACCACACTTCATGCTGTGAACAAGGCCAAAAACTTCATAATATGACTATGTAGAATAGTAAGAAGAAAGTGAGAAGCTGCTATAGCACAAACACTGACTAATCAATAAATGTGGTAGTGCAATGATTGGTAAATTCAGCAAAATTATCTGTTGCTTTCTAACTTTTCTTTTTGAAATCATAGTGGTGTTAGTAGACAAATATAATTGATGTAATTGTATTGGGTGCCAAGATTGAAAGAGGTAGATTGTAAAAACATTTTTGGCAATAAAAGTAAATTTTATTGAAAAATATCCACATCTTCTATAACAGAAAAATTGTTAAGATGTAAAAGTCAAATTGTCTGATCTTAAAAGTTTACAATTTATAAAATGTTTAGATTGTCTACTAAGTGGATTGTATTCCAATGTTATTACATTCACTCTATATATATAAATAAACTGAATATTGTGTTTAATATTTATTAACTTTAAAGCAGATAATGAATATAGTGAATGCTGTGAAAGAAATAATAAGCAATAGGAATTGAAAGGGCAATTTGACTTTGATTCTAAAATGATGGATTGACATAGCCATGCTAAGCATATCACTGGGATTGTGTAATGCTAAACTTAACTGAGGTTAATGACAAAATTTTACCAGAGTTGTAAGGTTATTATATTAGGTCTAACAGAGTTAACAATGTAAATAAACATTCGGATATCTTGGATGTGGTTATATTTCTTTCTGTTAGCTATTTCCCATATTTGCAGTAAAGAACATATTTTGTAATGATTTTTAATGTTTTCAAAATGGAAGTTTTAACCCTTTCAGGATAGCGGCATTCCGAAACTGCCATGGCCCAAAGGACAGCTAATTTTGCTAAGCCTAATTTTGCGCTAAGCCTAACTCGAAAAAAATTCACTAAAAATCACCCGTTCAACACCACAGCATTCTACTTTTTTCAGGAATAAAGGAAATACTTATTTTCTATTTGATGTATATTTTTCATATAAATTTTCTATTATCAAAATATTAAAAATTTTAGTGTATTAAAAATGATTAGTTACCTTGATTAAAATAGTTATCAGTTGATCAGAAAAAATATTGAAATGATTGTAATGAAATATTTATATAGCTAATAGAAATTTTGTACATATATATACAAGAAAATAGTGTAGCTATTTTCATTAATTAATACACCTTTTGCGTATGGTATATTTCAAAGCCAGAATCCATGCACAGACCAACATATTCATAATAACTGTCTGTGCACTTTCTTTTACCTTTTGTAGTCCACGAATTTTCACTATCTGCATCACTTTCAGTACTGTCTGGTTCGTTTACCATACGAGTATATTCTTCCACAGAAAGACAACATCTCAGCCCAGCCATTCTTTTATCTGAAATAACCTAATCATTTCACTGCCGCACATTCTTCTAAACCCCTCCCGTCCCCTCTCCCCCTTGAGTTCGTTTACCATACGAGTATATTCTTCCACAGAAAGACAACATCTCAGCCCAGCCATTCTTTTATCTGAAATAGCCTAATCATTTCACTGCCGCACATTCTTCTAAACCCCTCCCGTTCCCCCTCCCCCTAAATTCAAATAAAACCGTTCCATATGAAAATTCACTGACGTGATCCTCGTCTTTTAGGGTAAGTTTTTCCTCGACACGGATACGTGACAGTCATACTTGAATGCAAATTCGTAGCCGACGCGCGGGTGCTTCAACCGTCCTGAAAGGGTTAACATTCAAAGTGACAATTTCTTAGAGAACAAACACAGTGAAAGATTTTTATTGCTCCTAACTTTTAAATTTATTTGATCCAAACTGGCAATTCTGAGTATGAAGCATTTGGCAATTTTTGTAATTAATAATAAAATAATTTTCATTAGTTACATTTTTTTATCATTAATGATTAGCACCATATTGCAATATTGTTTTCACCATATACTACTAATATCAGCTGATACTCTGCAGATTATGTATTAGTATGTATTACCTGTTGAAGTTTCTTATTTCGACTTTTTTTTGTCATTTTGTGCATCTAACAAGCAGGTTATGTGCCAAAAATTTCAGTACATATTTCACTTGTTCCAAAAGCAGTTATATAGTATATTTATGATTCATAAAAGATTTCATTTTGTGTACTCTTTCTGATAATGTTTTTTTCATAGTATTCTAAATGTTCATGTTTTTTCTTTTTTTTTTAACTTTAGATAAAGCATGAAGCTCATAATGAGATTGAACTGTCTCATACCCTAAAATACTGTTTTGGAGCTGTCTATGTTGGCGAGTTACTGACATCAAATTATGGATTTAATCACACTACTTGGGAAAATATTCAATTTCTACAAAATGTAAAATATTTTCTTTTAAAAAGTGTTTTTTAGTCAGTTAGTTAACACATATAAAACATTCAGTAGTATATATATACTGGGTGTCCCAAAAACATTGACCTCGGCTTTTATTCCTTAAATATTAATATTAGACATATATAATAAATTACAAAAAAGTTGCATAAAAAAGGTTCAGAATTTTATGGAATCGATTAAAATTTTCAAGGTAATTAAATTTTAAGAAATACAAAATTAAAATTTTTATACGGCCCCCGTACAAAAACATTTCCAAGGAGTAAAATGTGCCCCATACAGTAATAAGGTGATGTACAAAATTTCAGCATTTTATCATAAAAAGTTCCAGAAATATGAAAAGACAAAAAAACTGACTTAAACCACTTTTCGATGTATCGACATGGGTTCTCAGAGGGGAAAAATCATGTCGGCAGATCGCGTTTCAGAGGTCATACACAAATTACGAAAGAAAACAATGATTACATAAATAAATAATAATTTTGCTATTTATTGGTACAAAAGTATCTACACTGTTGTTGTTGAGACCCAGACCGTCTGACCTACCAGAAGGGAAGTATCTACACTGTGTAGAAATAATAACTTTACACAAAGATTACACAGCTTGTTTAAAATGTTTTGCTGCAGAGCTGCATTCACGTGATAACACTTCTGTGCACTCGATCAAGTTCTTGTTCGGTGATACCACGACAACATCTTGAATGTGTTGTTGCAACTCTGCTTTATTTTAGGGAGGTGACAGATAAACAGTTGTGCGTAAACGACCCCAAAAAATCCATAGGTGTTAAATCAGATGATCTATGAGGAAATTTAACTGGCCCATGCAAGCCAATCCACTTGTCTGGAAACTCGTTATGTAACCAGTATTTGACAACTGTAGTATGGTGAGCTGGAGATCCATCCTGTTGAAACCATACATGTGGAAGTACTGTTAGGGGCAGTTCATTCATAAAATCAGGAATAACCGCATTCAAAATCTCATTAACATATCTGTCACCCATCAATGTAACATCATACAGTATGGGTCCAAGCAAACTGTTTCTGAAAATACTACACCATACATTCACAGAAAATTGCTTCTAATGATAAATATCACGTACCACAAATGGATTTGTATCAGACCAGAAGTGCTCATTTTGAGGATTTATGCATCCATCTTGTTTAAAACAGCATTCGTCAGTCCAAATTATGTTTTTCAGGAAAGAGAGATTTGCATCTTCCTGATTTAGATCCCAATTACAAAAATCTAAATGACATTGATAATCTGTTGGTCCTATCCTTGCACGCCATGAATGTTAAATGGATGCCATTTATTCAGTCTCAGTATTCTCCACACTGTTGCACATGGTACTTTTATTTCTAAAGCAACGATACGAACACTACTATGTGGATAACTGCAAAAGTAAGCCAAATTATCAATTTCTACATCAGTTGAGTGAAGTCTGGGCCTACCTAGTCCACCTACACAATGCACGTTTCCTCTTTCATGCACTTGTTGCACCAAACGGGAAATAAATCTCCCAGAAGGATGTCGAGAATTGGGAAAAGTACGTTGATATTCCCATGCAGTTTCGTTAGCATTGCAATTGCATAAACTGTACAGCATAAGCAGTTCAAAAAGTTCTTCGTTGCTGTATTGTGACATACTGTCGGTACAGGCTAACTACACTCTCAAAATATAGTAGAAATGTGAAATACTTAAGGGTCGCTCAGACTGCTGGGCTGCGCGCGCTATGCTTGCTTAAGCTAGGCAATTGATCAATGGCAGAGCGAAAACAACTTTCTCATCTGATGATGCATCTGTTATGATTGTGTGATGCCCCGATAAGAGGCAGATATTTGATAAGAAACAGATACATTTCTAAGCTGTTTTAGTGTTCATTTTGATTGTGCCATTTCCAAGTTTTATTCTGTAATTAATCATGTAAAATTTTGAGGTATTTTTCAGGAAGCATATTTTTAAAAAATTGTAAATAAATCTAAAGATAAAAAGAAGATATTATTTGCCTATGATGCATTTCTGCATTATGTCATTTGCACTCTTGCTGTAAACATTTACTTTTTGTATTTATTATTTTGTATTATTATTTGTAATTAATCCCTCACCAACTTTGTTTAAACATATCTCTGGGACTTTTCATGATAAAATGCTGAAATTTTGTACATCACTTTATTAATGTATGGGGCACATTTTACTCATTGGAAATGTTTTTGTACGGGGGCCTTATAAAAATTTTAATTTTGTATATCTTCAAATTTAATCCCCTGAAAATTTTTAACAATTTCATAAAATTCTGTACTTTTTTTATGGAACTTTATAATTTATTATATGTCTAAGATTAATATTTAAGGAATAAAAAAGCCAAGGTCAATATTTTTGACTGTCCCAAAAGATTGAAACTCGCTTCAATTCTTTACCTGTTGGAGGTAAGTGGGCAATGTAAATTGCTAAATTGTTGAAAGTAAGGTAGGAAATAAGACTACATTAATGAAATAGTCCTATTCGTTTTCAAAAAGTTACACTTTTTAAATTTTTATACAACTCCCTTAGACAAATTTGATCAATCAGAAAATTTTTATTTTTAATGCAACAAGTTCATTAAAAAACAGCATATCTGTATCTTTAAAATTTAGCAAGTTATATTTATTTGAAAATTGAACATAGTGAATGGGGACCATATATCAAATTAGAAATGTAAATTTGTAACATATCACATAAAAGATAAAACTGGATGATAATACTTAGGATGCCCAACCGCGTAGTGAGTACCACTGCTTTATATGATCTCTGTGTAATACTGTATTTAGATGCATTTGTGATAAAAAAAATTTGACACATATTAACATATATTTGATCTAAACAATTTCCATTGTCAATTTGCTTATGATCCCTATTTTCACTGATGAAACAGCCTTTCACATGGTACGGAAAAGTGGCATAAGTCAGATTTTTTTCTTTATCATAATTCAGTTGATTTTAAAGATACAGATATGAGGGAGGTTTTTTTAATGATTTTCTTGCATTAAAAATAAAAAATTTCTGCTTGACAAAATTTATCTAAGGGGGTCATTTAAAAATTTAAAAAGTATAACTTTTTGAAAATTAATGGGAGGCTATTTCATTAACGTATCTTATTTCCTATCTTACTTTAAACAGTTTTACAATTTACATTACCCACTTATCTCCAACAGGTAAAGAATTAAACCGTGTTTCAATCTTTTTGGGACACCTTGTGTGTATATATATATATATATATATATATATATATATATATATATATATCAGAAAAAATCTACAATTAAAATATCATAAAGGAGGGGAAAAGCCAACAGGGAAAATCGAAGACTCCTAGTTCCCGGTTAGAGTCGACTTTTACTCCATAGGAAACACTCCAAGAGTCAAAAATTACCTGTGGCCATTTTCCAGAAAAACGTCAAAGCAAAAGACGTACATGCAACAAAAACAAGGAACCGAAAGACATAAATCCAGAGATTCCTAAGATAGGATGTAACTATTAAAACACTAAATCGAACCATCATCATACAAGTATAACAACTGAACAAACCATTTCCTGCAGTATGAAGAGAAAAGAGAGTGAAGTGTAAAGGGTCAGCTGAAACGTTGCCATTTATAACTCGAATCAAATATGTTGCCAAAAGCACTTTTAAAAGCATTGTCATATTTATTGTGAAAGATATTATAATAATGCCGAAGGAATTCGAGGGGATAGTTCTGTTTGATAGCCTTCTTGATAAAAATTGCATCACTGATTATACGATCCTGATTATATGTATGCATACGAGCATTACATATGTAGTGATTCATTACAATATTTCGAAAACCCGTATGACTCAAATTACACTTCCAACTAATAATGTAATTAATGTTAATCTTGAATTGGCGTCATGTATCATAAATCTTCGTATACAGGGGTTCTTCTTCTGCAAAATGAATACTGATATCAAGATAATTAATTTCTTCAGACGTTGTAGCAGGTGTTTCGATTAAATCTAAATTCGATTTGTAAAAATCGAAGTTGAAGTTGATAGTGGTTTTTTGATGTGCCAGAAGGACGTCGTCAACAAATCTAAAATATGGTAACTCATTTAATATATGAGTACCGAACTTCATAGTGATGTAGGTATAGATCAGCTAACAACTAAGAGCAACCTCCCCCCCCCCCATAGGTACTCCTTTTACTTGCTTATATTAATTTCTTCAGACGTTGTAGCGGGTGTTTCGATTAAATCTAAATTCGATGGGTAAAAATCGAAGTTGAAGTTGATAGTGGTTTTTTGATGTGCCAGAAGGACGTCGTCAACAAATCTAAAATATGGTAACTCATTTAATATATGAGTACCGAACTTCATAGTGATGTAGGTATAGATCAGCTAACAACTAGGAGCAACCTCCCCCTCATAGGTACTCCTTTTACTTGCTTATAGAAATTCATACCATTAAATAATATATTTTCATACAACACTATATCCAAGATAGCTTTGAATTTGTGTAATGGCAACGATTTGTGCATTTGATATTGATTAATGGTATTAAATAGATCTTGAAAGTCAAAACTCCTATAAATCAAGTTTGTGGGGTGATTTTGCAAATTCTTTAGCACATCTCCACTATTTTTTATCATGACAGATCCATTTTTCATTATTTGACTCATAATGGATTTTAAAAGTGAAATAAGTTTTGTATTGGCTGTTGTAGTATAGTCTTTATATGCTACCGTGACCGGGCGAAACTTTATGGGTGTTTTGTGAAGTTTTGGTATCATAACCAAAAAAGGGTATCTAATGTGATTGAGATTGATACCGATATGTGTATGTAAAGCCTTGATTCAATTTTGGATTTCTTTACGATTCGTTTTTAACTTAACATACATATCTTCGTTATTATAACTGGTGTTGAGGAGTTCGATGTAGTATGTTATACAAGTAAAAGTAAAATTTGAAGTTACCTTGTCGGTATAAGTAATTGCAAACTCCTGCCATACCTTCTCCAAGATGCGTCTGTTCAACTTGTAATTCTCGTATTGTCCATATGATTGATGATAATAATAATTAAAGTTTGACATGATGTGATCTCGCCATTCATCAAAAGATGTTAAAGGCATGCTATATCGTACTGCCATTGTATAGATGAAATCACTCAATTCATTATAAAATTTCATTTCGATCATTTTAAAATCCTGTAGACGATATTTCGTTCCTAATTTCAATACGTCCCGTAAATCCGTATTTGTGATTACGTCCAAATTACCTGTTACTAAATGACCTAGATCATTATCGACAAGGGTGCTGGATGTACATTGACATGACGTATTACTATAAAGATGCAGATTTTTACTTATTTTTTATTATAGTTAAAAACTTTACTTCCAATAGGAATAACATATCTATATGATATATAGAGACCTTTGTATTAGAGATGGGAAAATGCATATTATGTCTTTTTAAAATTCTATTAAAAGGGATATCATCAAAAGCCTTATTACTAAAGGTTGCTATAAAGAATTCCTTATCTGGTTTTTTGGTTTCCAAATTCAAGTTGATGTTATAACGTGATGCTCTCAATTTTATCATATCGAGAAAAATAGCATAATTGTTGATGATAATATCAGATTTACGATGTTGTGCATCTTCAAAATGTGTGATTTTGTGACTAACCTCGACGAAAGGTTGTGGTGGGAGTGTATGCACATTAGTCAATTTGGAACTACTTATCCTTATGGGCTTAATTCCATCCTTTATAAAGATATTCATGATTTGGAATTATGCAAAAATGGACACGTACAATCATCCTTGACTCATAAACTAGGATATACTCTTACAAGACATCATCGAGGAAAACGTACTACTAGAACGTCTTATCTGAATACTCTTGTAAAAATAGATGCTTTAATTGAGCAAATTTACAACTTGCAAGAAATTAAGGCCAATTGGATCAAAAATACTGTTTTTGGCATTCGTAAGCGTCACGTCAAATGCATTTGGACGTACTACAGTAAAACACATTTTGAAGATGCACAACATTGTAAATCTGATATTATCATCAACAATTACGCTATTTTTCTTGATATAATAAAATGGAGAGCAGCACGTTATAACAGCAACTTGAATTTGGAAACCAAAAAACCAGATAATAAGGAATTCTTTATAGCAACCTTTAGTAATAAGGCTTTTGATGATATCCCTTTTAATAGAATTTTAAAAAGACATAATATGCATTTTCCCATCTCTAATACAAAGGTCTCTATATATCATATAGATATGTTATTCCTATTGGAAGTAAAGTTTTTAACTATAATAAAAAATAAGTAAAAATCTGCATCTTTATAGTAATACGTCATGTCAATGTACATCCAGCACCTTTGTCGATAATGATCTAGGTCATTTAGTAACAGGTAATTTGGACGTAATCACAAATACGGATTTACGGGACGTATTGAAATTAGGAACGAAATATCGTGTACAGGATTTTAAAATGATCGAAATGAAATTTTATAATGAATTGAGTGATTTCATCTATACAATGGCAGTACGATATAGCATGCTTTTAACATCTTTTGATGAATGGCGAGATCACATCATGTCAAACTTTAATTATTATTATCATCAATCATATGGACAATACGAGAATTACAAGTTGAACAGACGCATCTTGGAGAAGGTATGGCAGGAGTTTGCAATTACTTATACCGACAAGGTAACTTCAAATTTTACTTTTACTTGTATAACATACTACATCGAACTCCTCAACACCAGTTATAATAACGAAGATATGTATGTTAAGTTAAAAACGAATCGTAAAGAAATCCAAAATCGAATCAAGGCTTTACATACACATATCGGTATCAATCTCAATCACATTAGATACCCTTTTTTGGTTATGATACCAAAACTTCACAAAACACCCATAAAGTTTCGCCCGGTCACGGTAGCATATAAAGACTATACTACAACAGCTAATACAAAACTTATTTCACTTTTAAAATCCATTATGAGTCAAATAATGAAAAATGGATCTGTCATGATAAAAAATAGTGGAGATGTGCTAAAGAATTTGCAAAAACACCCCACAAACTTGATTTATAGGAGTTTTGACTTTCAAGATCTATTTAATACCATTAATCAATATCAAATGCACAAATCGTTGCCATTACACAAATTCAAAGCTATCTCGGATATAGTGTTGTATGAAAATATATTATTTAATGGTATGAATTTCTATAAGCAAGTAAAAGGAGTACCTATGGAGGGAGGTTGCTCCTAGTTGTTAGCTGATCTATACCTACATCACTATGAAGTTCGGTACTCATATATTAAATGAGTTACCATATTTTAGATTTGTTGACGACGTCCTTCTGGCACATCAAAAAACCACTATCAACTTCAACTTCGATTTTTACCCATCAAATTTAGATTTAATCGAAACACCTGCTACAACGTCTGAAGAAATTAATTATCTTGATATTAGTATTCATTTTGCAGAAGAACAACCCTTGTATACGAAGATTTATGATAAACGACGCCAATTCAAGATTAGCATTAATTACATTATTAATTGGAAATCTAATTTGAATCATACGGTTTTCGAAATATTGTAATGAATCACTACATACGTAATGCTCGTATGCATACGTATAATCAGAATCGTATAATCAGTGATGCAATTTTTATCAAGAAGGCTATCAAACAGAACTATCCCCTTGAATTCCTTCGGCATTATTATAATATCTTTCACAATAAATATGACAATGCTTTTAAAAGTGCTTTTGGCAACATATTTGATTCGAGTTATAAATGGCAACATTTCAGCTGACCCTTTATACTTCACTCTCTTTTCTCTTCATACTGCAGGAAATGGTTTATTCAGTTGTTATTATACTTGTATGATGATGGTTCGATTTAGTGTTTTAATAGTTACATCCTGTCTTAGGAATCTCTGGATTTATGTCTTTCGGTTCCTTGTTCTTGTTGCGTGTACGTCTTTTGCTTTGACGTTTATCTGGAAAATGGCCACAGGTAATTTTCGGCTCCAGGAGCATTTCCTATGGAGTAAAAGTCGACTCTAACTGGGAACTAGGGGTCACAATCCCCCTAGGCCTTTTCGATTTTCCCTGTTGGCTTTTTCCCCTCCTTTATGATATTTTAAATGTAGATTTTTTCTATTCTATAATACTCGACATTAATGAGCAGCATTGCGCTTTTATGTCTTGTTTCTTTTCCTATACACTTTGTATTATACGTTTTTATGACATGCACACACATATATATATATATAATATACACAAGTTTTCATATTTTTATCCAACTTTTACATGTGTATTTTTATATGCTTTATTAAACCCAGGATGGTAACCTTGTATTAGTATTATGCCAAATTAATATGATGAATTTGTAATGCATTCTTGCCGCATGTAAAATGTTCAAATGCATACCTCGCTATGAGTACACACATTTAAAAACCATATCTTATTTCTTATAAGTCATATCATATTCAGTCTTGTGCATACATAAATATCAACACTAAAATTTACTTCTAAATGGATGGCAATAAGTGTGGGATCTTATACATTTGTATTTTACATGAGTCAAGTGTTATATATTATCATATAACAGTTTTAATCAGAATCATGAAAAAATTGCCCAGAAAAATATTGTACAGAAAAATAGGTTATTCTTATAACCTATATATATATATATTATTGAATTTTCAATTAATTGAAATTCAATATTGAATTTCAATTCATTGAATTTTAAATATTGAATTTTTTATTATACCGATTCTTATATTATTTCCAAGATACTGAATTTTCATTAATTAGTCATCATTATCATTGATTTACCATCATTTTTATCAATTTGGTGACATTTTAGTAGATTTTGCAAGATTAAAAGAAATGTTGCCACATTTGTGATATTCCGTCAAATTAGTCGCCAAAATTTCAACAAGCATTATGGATGGAGAAATGGGTTATTCTTATAGTAAATAAATAACTATTGACATCCAAATGCAAAATTATTACCCAAAATATCTTCTCTTGTGAATGGAACAGTCTAGATTTACAAGAATGATGTTAAGAAATTTATCGCATAATATTAGATATGAAAAGGGAACATATTTTGCAATAGTTAATAATTTTTTTAATTTTGTGATTTTTTTTATAAATTTATTTGAAAATGTGCAATGTCTCGATAACGGTTCATGCTAGCATTCTAAAGTTTATGTCAATCTTTTTCCAATGAAAAATTGCATAAAATACGATTATTTATGTAACTTTATTTGGAAGTTTTGGTTTTTTGATGATTTTTTCAAAATTTCAATCAAAAATTAGGAGATTTTCTGTACATTCGATTGCTTTTTAAAGCAATAGGTTACCAGTATTCACTAATTGTAATTTTTGTACCAACTTTCATTCGAATCGCTCCATTCGTTTATGAGATATAGTCTCCACAGAGTCACTGATGCAGACACACACATACTTACACACAGACATTCTATTCATGTTCAGGTATGCTTGAAACATGCTCTCCTGTTGAAGTCTCGAATTCAAAATTTTGACTCTTAAAATACTTATACATTATACTATGTATGTAAGGAAAACAATTACTAAAAACTAATTTAATTTAAAAAAAATTCTGTGAAGAGTCTTGGGAACCTGCCTTAAACTATCACTATACCAAATTTCTTAGATATAGATTGCTTAGATTTTCCACTGTATGATCAACAGACAGATTGTCTTCTTTTATTAAGACATATATACATGGTGTCCCAAAAAGATTGAAACACACTTTAATTCTTTACCTGTTGGAGATAAGTGGGCAATGTAAATTGTAAAAATTTTAAAAGTAGGGTAGGAAATAAGACTACTTTAATGAAATAGTCCTCCCATAATTTTCAGAAAGTTACACTTTTTAAATTTTTATAGGACCCCCTTAGATATATTTGGTCAATTAGAAATTTTTTATTTTTAACGCAACAAGATCATTTAAAAAAAATCGCATATCTGTATCTTTAAAATTGAGCGAGTTATATTTAATTGAAAATTGAACATTGTTTCACTGATGAAACAGCCTTTCACATGGTACGGAAAAGTGGCATAAGTCAGATTTTTTTCTTTATCATAATTCAGTTGATTTTAAAAAATACAGATATGCGGGGTTTTTTTAATGATCTTGTTGCCTTAAAAATAAAAATTTTCTGATTGACCAAATTTGTCTAAAGGGGTTGTATAAAAATTTAAAAAGTGTAATTTTTTTTAAATTAATGGGAGGACTATTTCATTAACGTAGTCATGTTTCCTACCTTACTTTCAACATTTTTGCAATTTACATTGCCCACTTATCTCCAACAGGTAAAGAATTAAAATTCATTTCAATCTTTTTGAGACACCCTGTATATGTGTATATACAGGGTCTTTCAAAAGTCTGTATAAACTTTAAAAATTCATTAAAAATCGAAAAATCATCACATTAAGGTATGGTTTGTACCATAAGTATTGTTAGGACGGGGGGGGGGGGGGGGGGGGTTTGATGGTAAAAAATTTTGTAGTTTAAAAAATCACCTATAGGTGGCACTGAACGCATTGGAAAGAAAAATAATAACTTACTGTGCGTGTCAAATCGTGTGACAATCCTAAGTAACTGTAAACAGGTGATAAGACTTTTTCTTTCTTTAGATTTTTCCTAAATCGAAATTTTCACAAAGCATCTGATGCTGATTCTCCACTCAAGTAATACAGCTTCATTAACAAGGCTTTCTCAGTCATAGTTAACATTCTCGCAAAAACTTCTTCTTTCCACTGTTTACTAATGAATCAAATGAAGAATCTACAGAGCACTACAGCTCTTTTATAACAGCCTCATTTGCATACTTCTGGAAGATGTATTCGGGTAAGCGCCACCTATAGGTGATATTTTAAACTACAACATTTTTTCACATAAAAAAAAAACCCCGTCCTGGCAATACTTATGGTACAAACCGTACCTCAATGCGATGATTTTTCGATTTTTAATGAATTTTTAAAGTTTATACGGACTTTTGAAAAACCCTGTATATATATATATATAAAAACTCATGTTTGTAAAAATTGCAACACTATGGAGGAATTATGTGATTGAGTTGGAACTTACAGCAAATGCATATTTGAATGTGATTAGGGGCAAATGATTAGAATTTCAGAGTCATCATGCATGCATGGACTGAGCAGCACCCTCTGGACAGCTGTTTTTTAGACATATAAATAGAGAGTGGTAGCGGGATGTTGAAAATATATCTATGGCTGTCTGCCAGCAGTAAATGTTTTATGTAAAGTCACTATGTCTCTACGACGACATAGGGTGCCATATGAATAAGTTTCATAGTTTGAACGGGGATGAATGATCGTCCTTCATGGAGGGGGGTTTCCTTATCGTGCAATAGCAGCTTATATGGAGCGCAATGCCATGACAGTGATGCAAGTGTGGAAGCAGAGGCCTGAAAAGTGACTGGATAAGTCGCAAATCTGGCAGTGGGTGATGAAATGTTAAGTCAGCACAAGATGATAGACACCTCATCCGCATGGCAGTGATGGACCATACAGCTTCATCACAATAGTTGGCAGATTATTAAACCACTGTTACAGATGTGTCATTGTCTGATCCAACAATTTGTTGGTGTTTGCTGTGTCATGGACTGAGTCCAAGAATTCCTTTGTGCAGGATTCCCCTTATGCAAAACCATCGATGCCTGTGGCAACATTGGGTTCATCAACATAGACACTGATGTGCCGATTGGCAACTAGTTGTCTTTGCCAATGAATCCCTCTTTAATTTGGGGTATAGTGATGGCCACATTCACTTTAGATGCTATAGTGATGAACGCCACCTTCCGGAGTGTGTTATCCAATGTCACAGACATCATACTGGATTATCCAATGTCATACTGGACGAATGCCAAGCTTGATGGTTTGGGATGCCATTATGTATCTTGGATGAACTCAGCTGCTATGAATTGTGAATACTCTCAACAGCAACTGGTACACCAGAGATGTTTTGGAGCCTGAAGTAATATCCTTCGTTCAACACATTCTTAGAGCTGTATTTCAACAGGACAATGCCCATCCACATGTTGCTAGGAATGTTCAAGACTTCTTTTCAGCACAACAGATACAGCTTCTTCGTTGGCCTGCCTATTTGCTGGATATGTTGCCTATTGAACTTGTCTATCTGTGCATCTTTACTTGGTGATAGTATGACTGTGCATGCACTTTCGGGCTGTCCACAAGGAGGTGTGCTCTCACCAATTATCTGGTGTTTAGTTGTGGACTCTCTTTTGGAAAGCATCAATATCTTTGGCGTCTCTTGCGTTGGATATGCTGACGATGTTGTCATCATTGCCAGGGGTAAATTTGGCAACACTGTCTCTGACATGATGTCTACTGCTCTCAGGAGGATTGAGACATGGTGTAAAAATGCAGGCCTTACGGTTAATCCGCAGAAGACTGCTTTAGTTGCGTTTACAAGGAAACGCATACTTAATCTTGGGAATATTTGCTTCTTTGGACAGAAGCTTATTTGCTCCAAGGAGGTTAAATTCTTGGGAATTTATTTTGACAAGGAACTCAATTGGAAGAGACACTTGGACTACTGCACGACTAAAGCCAGAAGAATCTTCTGGTCGTGTAGGAATGCTATTGGGAAAACCTGGGGCTTAAATCCCAGTGCTATCCATTGGATTTACTCGATGATAGTCTGTCCTATCATTTCTTATGGATCCATTGTTTGGTGGTCCAGAATTAGAAGTGAAACTGCTAAACTTGATTTAGTTAAACTTCAAAGGATGGTGTGCATTGCAATTTCTGGTTGCATGAAAACCACTCCTACTGCATCTCTTGAACTTTTACTTGGTTTGCATCCGCTTTATATGCGTATTGAAGCAGAGGCACTTATCTGCATGAACAGACTCAAATATCTGAAACACTGGAAAGATTACTCAAGGTATCTATCTTGGGGCGAACTTAACAGTAATGTTGCTAGGCATCCTTATTTCTGTATACCACCTGATGGCATACATGTCAAATTTACGTTTGATAAGCCTTATGAAATTCTTGTCCCCTCGCGGGATTATTGAAAGAGGACTCCTACCTACAATAAACTGAAATGTTTTGTATGGTACACTGATGGCTCGAAGATTGGCACAAGTACTGGTGCTGGTGCCTGTTGCCCTGATGATGGCACTGAGCTATCTTATCCGCTTGGCAATTTTGCTACTGTCTTTCAGGCTGAAGTATTTGCCATTCTTATTTGTTGTAGAATTTGCTATGACAGAAAGTATGAGAATAGCCAGATTTTCATTTGTTCTGACAGCCAGGCTGCTCTTATGGCTCTGGGGAAGTTCACTGTGACGTCTTCCCTTGTCTGGGAATGTTATAATGCTCTCTGTAAAATTGCTAGTAATAATAGTGTCATTCTTTACTGGGTGCCTGGTCATTCGGGCATTCCTGACAACGAATTGGCAGACGAACTTGCTAGGAAAGGCTCTAGTACTCCTTTTGTGGGCGCTGAGCCGGCCTTGGGTATTCCCAATGATCTTATCAGAAGAATTGTCTATGACATCTTCAGGAAGCTTCAATGTAAGAACTGGCGTGACACTAAGGGACAAAGGCAAGCAAAAATCCTCAACTGCAATTGCCCTAGTACACGTCAAAAGGAACTTTTCAGGCTCAGTAGAACTGGCATCAGGAGAGCTGTTGGGCTCCTTACTGGGCACTGCACCCTCAAGAGACATCTTAATATCATGGGTGTCTCCAAGGATTCGCTTTGCAGAGGCTGCAATTACAGCGAAGAAACTGCAGCTCACATTCTATGTGAATGTGAGGCCTACTCTGCTCACAGATTCGAACACATTGGTCGTCATGTGATTGAACCCTGGGAGCTGAACGACATTCCTGTCAAGTGCCTGCTTATTTTCGCATCAGCTACTGGTCTCTTTTCTTAGGGATCTTCGTTTTCTTTTTAGGGTAGTACAATAGACCTCTAGTCGATGTGCTGGACTCTTTTGGAGCCACCCACCTTTATTTCATTCATTCATTCATTGAACTTGTCTGGGATTTTGTTGTTCGGTGTCTCACTCGTGACGCATGTCCCGTATCTAATACAGCTGAACTTTGGGTTTGGATAGAAGCAATCTGAAATGCTCTTCCTCAGATACTAATTTAAAAAAATCTGTTTGATTTGATGCCACGTCGTATAGACGCACTTATTGCAGCACATGGTGGCTTCACCAATTACTGATTTTTGACATGTAATATTGTTTTCTGCTTTATAAATTTAATCATTTATTTGTATCAATACAGGTTGTTTGTGGAATAAATTCCATTCAATTCTGATGATTCCTTCATGGTGTTGCAATTTTTATAAACAGGAGTATATACACTCATTGCCATAAAAATTGGCGCACCAAGAAAGAATTGTCAGAATTGAATGAAGTTTTATATATATGAGTGCAACATTGATATAAGTGATTAAAAAATCCAAGTAAAAGGATCATTTATTACAGGAAAAACTACAAATGACTATAAGTTCTAGTACCCTGTTGGGCCATCTCTAGCGTGAATACACAATGTGATATGGGTGGGCATTGAGGCATAAAGGTCCCGTATAGTGTCTTGCGTCATCTCATTCCACAGTTGTTGTAAGCGCCTTTAGTTCGACCAAATTCATAGGCTGTCCAACCTAGATTCCTTAGATGACATGGCCATGCAGAGCTAAACTCTAATGCAGAACTGTCCAAATAGTGGCACACAAACATGGATAATGATTAGATAACATATTTAAAATTAATTAAATTACAAAAATTTATTTCAAAATGAACAAATATTAATACTTTATGAAATATGTAACTGTATAAAATATGATGCATAGATATTACTAAGGTGACCAATCGTCCTCCTTTAGGGAGGACAGTCCTTCTTTTGTAGGTTCTGTCCTTCCTCGAAAAGTGTCCTCCTACCTGTCCTCCTTTTCGATATTTAAAACTAATCTGTTAATCTCTGTATTCAGAGATGCCGCGCCGAACTGTTACGCGTCATGTGACGGTACAGTTCGGAAAGACGCGATTATGAAACGCATGCGCAGTGCATAGGAGAACTTCACATGTCTCGCACCATTGCTCACTTCACTTTGTTTACTTTATCTCTATATTATACTTCGTGTAATCAAGATTGAATGTTGATACTCTAGCTGCAGCACTTACCGTAAAATTCAATATGAAGGATATTTCTTGCTCCGAAATTTCCAATTTATTGTTACTGTTAGAAAATGATATATTGACAAAAAATATTCATTCAATGGAAAAATACTCATTTAAGTAAATAATTAAAAGGGATGTAAGCATAATTAGTGTATTTTTGTTTGAATTAATAAAATGTTTCATTTATTTATGTTGTACTTTTTTCTTACATTTTTTCGTCCTCCTTTTCATTGTAAAAAAATTGGTCACCTTAATATTACTGAAATGATTTTCAACGGCAGCAAAAGTATTTGGATTGAAAAATTTTCTCTGTGTTTGATAGAAGTTAAACGCATTATATAAAGAGTAAAATATATAATGATAAAAATATAGAGATGTGCGTATGTCACGTTGTGCATTCCTCACTAAATAAAAGAGTTTAAGTTACAAGAAAAGTATTACAACATGAACTCTTCAATTTTAATAAAGCATTTACAACCATTATTGTAATAAATAATTTTAATCATTGTGAAGAAAACAATTCCACCATATCCCAACACTTATGCTGAATGTACTTATACATATAAAGCTCTTTATCGTACTGCACAAATTATAAATTAAATCTCACTAAGGGCGCCAATTCTGGTAACCCGTTCTTCTTAAGATGTTTCTACCTGTCATTGAATTTAACTAATGGACTCGTCCAAAATCACATGACCCAAATGCCTTCTTGCTGGAGTCGTACTATACTGGCTAGCTCCAAACTCTTTCATAGTTGTTTCAATAGCCTAACTTTGAGACATAAGACTTAAAATTTTTAATTTCTTCTGGTGTTGAACTGCTTTTGTTATATTTTCCCTTTAGTTTTGTGATTAAATTAGTGCAGTCTTCACACTGTGAGCTAGATATGAAGAGTTCTGATGACTGTTCGGAAGGTAGTTCAACATCTAAATTTTTTGCCAACTAAATTTAACAGCTTTTTGAGTCAAGTTAACATATCTTTTTGAGTTTTGTCTTTCCATGTGATTTTTTTTCTTGCATTGACTTAGGTGTTTTTAATTGGTGAGACACCTAATACATTACATGCTATGTTGACTGTTTCAATGGCTATTTCACTAGTCTGATATTCATCGGACCTACTCCTTTTAAAATTCTCAGTGGTTGACCTTTACTTGAGCATAACGATTTACCAGGTATAAGATTATGCAAGTTTGTTGCTTTTTGTTGTTCTATAAAGTAATTGTTCTCGGGCCTTTACTTACTCGAGCTTTATGAGATGAAAATGGATTACAGCAAGAACGATCTATTTAAGAATCAAAATTTAAAAATTTATCTGATAAAATATGAAGCATCATTTCCAATGGTAGATATCATTTCCAATAGAAATGTAACTAGACTACTGTTCAGCTCATTGTTTCACAGCAAACTGATCTAACTCTCACACCTACAAAACTAAGTCAATACCCAGTCATTCCAAAGCCAGATGTGACTTCTGACCTATTCCTCCCTCATTTGCAACCCTGTAGGGTACCTTAGGCTGCTGGGGAAGAATCAGAACATATCTGAGAAAGATGTTTTCCAAAGCACTTAAGAGAAAAAATAATTGTTTTATTAAATTTCACATTTTTTCAACATAATAGATGTTTTAAATTTATTTTCATAATATATAATTAGGTAGGAAACGTGAACATTTATTTATTATTTTATTTTCTTGGATTTTTTTCCAAAGATAAAAAATATGATGAAATCTAATGAATAATTAATTTGAATAATTGAACATATATTCAAATGTACAAGCAAAATGGCATTTTTTATACAAACATTAAATATGAATAACTAATTCCCTATCATTTAAAATTTTTAATACAGAAAATGTCACTTTTCTTTTGAATTTTATAAATAGAAAGGAAAAAATATACAAAATTTGATAATTCATTTGATCATCTGTATGTATTTGTGGCTTCTTTGAAAGTTTTTATATTCTTAATTTCTGAACTGTTCTTTCTTCTTGGGGAGGGTGAGGGGGGGGGGGGGTAAAATTGGTAATTTTCATATCAGTTGAAAATAATGCAAAGTTAAAACATTGAAAGAACTTTTTGTTTGAGGTAACATGGTATAAATAATATTTTGATATGCCTTTTTTTAACACAGGCAGTTTCTCTTCCCCTCCGCCCTCCCCCCCCCCATGCCCAATCATAAGCAAGAACATATGAAATCACCTTTAAATTAATGTTAATGATAATATAGAAAGAAATGCACAAGCAAAACAGCATATTTTTAAACAGACATTTAAGTATTAATAAGTAATGCCCTGTTTTGAAAATTATCCATGTGTTGAAAATGTCACTTTTCTTTTCAATTTTAAAAATAGAAAGGATAAAATATACAAAAAAGGGCCTTTCACCTGACTATCTGTATGGAGTTGTTGTTTTATTGAATAAATTTTTAAATTGTGCCCCACATGGGGTTTTGGGAGTGTTAAAAGTGATCAGTTTTTGAAATTTTAGAAGTTTGTCAACCCTAAAACCCAAGTAAAAAGTTGAGTAGAGACTAAATTTTTTCAGGCTAAAACTATGTAGGGTAAGGAGTAGGGTAAGATGTGGTGAACATTTGAAGAGTCAGATTAATTTCTTTTATTTATTTTAAGAGGCCTAAAAACTGCATATTTAGCAAAATTGATGCTAAATTTCAATGCTGAATTTCAGCCTCTCAGATTGCTGTTAGCCAAACATTACAATGACATGAAATGTAGTCCACTTTAAAACTAGTAAAATAGTATTTATCCCAAGTCTCTATCTTATTTGGGTTCCAATATATTTATGTTTACGTGGGCATCAAAATTAGCCAAATTTATAGTCGCCCATGTTGGAAATATGGCCGTACCTAAAAAACAAACAATAAGAAAAAAATTTAAAAATTGTTTTTTATCTATTGGAATATGTAGGAACATGTGCAAAATATAAAAAATTTTAAAAATGGTCATGCAACCAAATATTATTCTTTTTTGTTGATTTCACATGGAATGACACAAATACAATGAGTCATTGAGCAGCGGAGTTGAGAGGGAGTGGGTATTGAACGCAAAAAGAGAAAGGAATGTGCCCCACTCATAAATGCAACCTTTGAGAGGTCAGCATATTAATGGCCTTGTTGTGTTTTGCAATAGGATCATATTTAGTTATTTTGTTAAATATGGTTTTCTAAACAAAAAGAGCAAAATACATAGTTGATTTCAAGCTGAAAGTTTATATTTTCATTAATGAAAATAACTGTGCTGTTGCAAGGAGGTTAAATTTGAGCGAAAAACTCATCAGATATTTGAGGGGGTTGTTGTTGAGACCCAGACCATCCGACCTACCAGAAAGAGATATTTGATGGGGTGGGGAAAATGCTGCCGATGAAACAGAATCCATTGGAGAATGGGATCCATACTATAATGAAGTGAACAAAATAAATTTTCTTGGTCGTTTTAAATTTGGGCAACGGTTAACGTCAGCAACATGATTCGCACTCCATATATGAGCCAATCTACAGTGTCCATTATTAAATCCAATATAAAAATCGACTCCTTAATTTTCATGTCATTTTTTGAGCTCAGAAAGTCAGCTTATATATTGGAAATGATGTTTGTTTATAAAATATAATTCAATATAAATAATCTTACATTGTTGTTTCAAAAGCCCTACTTTGGTAGTCCAATAGTTCAAATAACTAGAAAATTTGAAAGGCGTCCAGATTTTGGAGGTTTCCGGAGTTTTGAGGTTCTGTATTTATTTTATATCACAAAACCACTGATTATATACATGTAAAAGAAAAGAAGCATTTTGTTTTTAATCTTGTTTATATTAAAGGAAATTAGTAACTTCCATTGAAAAGAAAATTCATTTAAATTTTTTCTGGTTTTTTTGGATTCCGGATAATTGGTCCGCAACTGTATATACACTGGCTTCCAAAAGTTAAGCACGGATGGTAAAATCAACAAAAATAGAAAAGTAAAGCTTTAATTAACTCAAAATTGTACATGAAAATAATTGACAAGAATTGACATGTATATGAAAGAATTGTACATGTAGATTTTAATTTTTCTGAATTTTATAGCTAAATACTTTTAATTTTTCTAACTTTTATAGCTAAATACTTTAAATTGGGTATTTAGGCACTGTTTATGAATATATAGGTAAATAATTTGTTCAAAGATCGGATAAAAATAACACTATTTAGGACTTTATTCTGATTACTTTTTTAGTACTTTAAATATGGAAGTGGGTTAATATTTTAGTCTGGAACCTTTGTATGTTTTATATTTTGTGTTGTACTATATATTTATGTATATAACTTTATATCAGAGTGCCAGTATATTTGGTCAGCTATAACCTGTTCTGTGCACTTTTAAAACAAATATGTGTTCAGATATACCCAAAACACGTAATTCAATCCAAATGCAAATATCTGATTGCTGCACATTGGAAAGGGTGGGGTAGTTATAAGTGTGGCTGCCATGTGAGTCATATCTATGTGATTCATAATAACTAACATGTTTAATTAAGAGCATTGTATTGGAATGCTTTTTATTCAATGCCTCCAAAATCTCATATTTATAAAACCCATTTTAAAAGGAAGTTCCTAAAGTTAGGATCATGCTCCTATTGCAGATAACAGCATTCGTGGATTGGTTTCACCTTTATCATATGCTCTTCGCATGGAATTACCATACTTGCAATGGTTGTAAGAAAACTTGCTATGTGCCACAATATGCTAATGAGAGCACTATTTCAACTTTGGGTACAACTCAAATATTTTGTTATACTGACTCTATTAGTATAATGAAAAGTTTATAGTTTTAATAACTCTGCTTAAGACCAAAACAGTCTTTAATTAAAAAAAAAAATAGACTGAAATTTACAAAGGTGCACTTCCCCTCACTCTGAATTTAGTCAACCATCCAATCATTCTAATGTAGAGTAAATACTTAATGTAAGGTGCTCTTTATCATAATGCCTAGGTTAATCGACTTGGTCACATTTGAGTAGTTTTCAGTGGTCAAACTGTATCCATACAATACATCCTTCCTCATGTCATTGAACATTTACATTTTATAATAATTTTATCAGTTTGGACGATTTAAAATGTGTATGATTATCATATGTACCACTTACCTGTATTCACATGTATCCTTGCTGGCAAATGGGGTGGAGGGAGTGCTAGCGATAATACCTAAATATTAAGAATTGAAACAAATTCCAAAAGAGGAAATTTAGGAAGTGCCCTCCTTTTACCACTGAGCAGTGACCGCATTTCCTCTCAGGGCTGTAGAAAGTCTCCTTTCTATAGCCCTGCATTCCTCTGGCATCCATCTACCCTAAAAAGGTAGTGGAATCATCCAATATTCATTTGGTTGGAATCATGCAGTTGGACTATGGTTACAAAAGATTCTGTTACCATTGCTAGACCAAAGTACATATGAACCCCTAATGACCTTGCCTGATGTAGTCTTTTGCCCCCCCCCCCCTCCCAAGATGACAGAAATGTCCAATGTGTCTGTTGTTTTTTTCCCCATAAAAGAACCCACAGAAATCCTATCAGGGTTATCAGGTCCTTGTAAAGAAAGGACAGTGAGGAATTTTCACACAAGGTCAGCAGTTTTCCCATATGTCTCCTTATGGTTTCTCCTTACCCATATGTTTATTGGGTAAGAAGAACTTAATAAAGTTCCAAACAAAACTCCATTTCATGAGTAATATTCTAGTCATTTCCTGGTGTAATTATTACACTTTTGAAATAAGAAATAAAAAGCCTTACCTCCATAACTTTAGAAGAGACAAAAACATTGGTAGAAGGATTACCACCGTTAAGAAATGCCAGACGTTCACTCAGATGGGAATCAACATAGCTCTGCCACTCATTTACTAGCTCGACGAATGAAGCTCACCTCACTTACCTAATTGTAAGATGAAGGTATAAAAAACAGCACTGATTGGTGGGTATAAAAAACAGCGTTCAACGGTTCAGATTAATGATTTATTATTTTGCGGTCGTTCTTTTAATATAATTGTTCTTTATTTTATTATGCTCTTCCTCTTGATTTTGATCAAAAGATATTGATGGTTTTTATGCACTCTAAATATATTGTTTGAATTTGATGTTCTTATATCATTTGCTTCAATAATATTTTACTGAATAGTAATTTATAATTTTTCAGATTAAAGGTGCTGATGTTGGTTGGTCTTTAGGATTTATGATTAATGCTACCAATGCTATTCCAGAAGAGGCACCTATACCACCAGTTATAACTTTAAAGATATACATACCTCTTTTTCTAATTAGTGCTTTAATGGTTTTCTTTGCATTAACTGCATTGAAATGGAATATCAAACTTTGTGAGAGAAAGAAAAGGGAGTTTTTACTAGAATCTATTCCATAATTAAATATTTTGATATTCTTAAAAGTTATTTAATTTGTGAAAATTTCAGCTATGTATGAATCTTCAGACCACCACTTAATGTAAGAATAGAAAGCTTTGAATTTAAAGAATATCTTTGAATATATTTTTGACTTTTATAGATTCTAGAAAAATTGTATGTTTTCAATAATAAAAAGACATTAATGATTCTAATCTTTATTATCTAAAATCTCTAATCTTTATTATCTTATTTATCTAAAATTTAAATATTTAATTTTTAAAAATTATATCTTAAAGCCAGGCCTCCCACATCCAATTTTGGACCCGGGGACCAAGTCGAGCTACGGGCCCTATATAAAAAATAAAGGGGCAGGGTACCCCTTTTTATTTGTATTATTTAGGAGTAGAGTAGAATTTCATAAAATATATCAAGTACAATGTTTTATACAATATAACACTGAAAAATAAGAAATTTGTGTAGCATATTTCATATGATGGCAAGTGGTGTGTACATTTCATTTTAGAAAAAATATTTTTATACTTCTTTGCTCGTGTATTTCGTATAGTCATACACATGTTTGGAACAATTGGAAGTGACATTTCCAGAACTAGAAGTGTAAATCAATAGTGACCACCTCTAATGTTCGATGTTGAATCAGTCATTATATAAGCCATTCCTATAGCCAACCCTGAGAAATGATTATTGTAAAAAACTAATTTTTTAATTGAAGGAGACATTTATAGAACCAGAACTAGAAATCCTTAATGAATTTTTTAACCTCTAAAATATTTGATACTGAATCCATAATATATTAGTCATCATAAGCTCTATCCATAACCGATTCTGAGAAATAAATGTTTGAAGGAAAATGAAATTTTTTTTATCCAGAATTGGAAAAAGAACTGGAAGTAGAATTCCTTAGTAAATCCACATCATCCCTGAAATGCAATGCTAAATTCATATCAGTCATCACCTAAGCTCTATCTATAGTCAAACAAAATTTACATTTCAAGGAAATATTTTGAACCATAAGATGCAAAACCGCAAGTAGAAATCCTTAGAAAACCAAATTCCAGTGGAGATTCCCTACTTCCTTTGGAATTTGATGCTGAATCCATATCAGTCATTATCTAAGCTCATTTAAAAAAAAAGATGTTGCAAGGAAATTGTAAATTTTTTAAATGAAAGTGATATTTCCACAATCGGAAGTTAAAATTCTTAGTGATTTCCTCTAACCTCTTCAAAATGTGACTGCATCAATCATTGGCTAAGCTTTAGCTGTAGCCAATTCCGAGAAATAGATTGGAAATTTTTGGAAATCTAGCCAATTCTAAGAAACAAGAGAAATTTTTTGAACCGGAAGTAGGAAAAAATCTGAATTAAAAATTCTTTCTCAATCGCTCTACTTTCCATCACCAAAGCTCTATTTACAACCAATTTTAGAAAATGGATGCTTCAAGGAAAAGAGAAAACTGTGAACTAGAAACATAAAAAGAACCAGGTATGGAAATCTTTAGTGAACCTTCCTACCTCCTCCAGAATTTAATGCTCGATCCATATCAAGTCGTATCTAAGCTTCATCTATAATAGATCCTGAGAAATTAATACTTCAAAAAAAAATTTGTAAAAACAATAGCATTGCAACATTTCTGTGGCGAACAACCACACACAAAAAAAGTTATCGGTGTGATAGTCAAATTATCCCCAATCAACATGCATATGCAGCATATAAATAAAATAAAATATGTCCAAAGTATCTTGGGATTTTATCAGAAAATCAACTTTCATTTGTTTCATAACTTTTTAGATGGAAACAGCACATGTTCAGATACATGCCATTTTGATGTCTCAATCATTTTGACTGAAAAATCCCAAGTCGAAAAGTTCTCTGCTTTTGAAAAAAAACATTTTTTAACAATTAGCAGTAAAAGTTTGTATCTTTCTAATGCTCTACAAAAATTATCCTAAGAGATTTTAATCAGCACATTTTTGAAAACTTTAACGATGGAAATCATTTTTAACACCTTACAACATAGTTGAAAAATGTTCATGAATTTGTTAATTTTGTCTGTCTGTCCACTCAGACGATAACTGCCGTAAAAATGACTTTACCAAACTGAAAACCAGGTGATTTATATTTCATTGACGTCATTTAAATAAAGTTCATTTTTTTCAATGAAGTTTTAAGTTTTCAAATATAATAAATTAATGTAGTATTGTAATAATTTTAAAAATATTACCGCTGAATGTATTGCATTTTGGAGATGTTTAAATAAAATTGCATTAAAGTTGGAAAGTGTTTTATAATCAATGCTTTATGCATGATTGATCTTTCTTGTTGATTTAATGCATTATATCATTACAAAATTATAATTTCTAAATTACATTGATTTTGCAGTTTATCATTGAATTTCATCTTTTATATAGTAAACTAGCTCTATTTGAATACCAATTCGCCATGTATCGTGCCACAATTGAAAAAATGATGGTGTTGAAAACAGTTTATATCAGCATAGCGGAAGCAGTAACATTTTATTTTATTTTGTAGCACTACAACTTCTTCATAGAGTACATAGTTTAATAGAAACTTCTCATTTTTCGAATTTTTAAGTTCCACTATTATTGTTTGATATTCACCAAAAATCAAATTAGCGCCAGAGTAATGCCTAACCAACATAGCTACCAAATTTCAAGGAAATTTAGTTAATATCCTTTGAACTACGATTTTTTTTAATAAATCGTAAAATACATAAAATAAACTGCCTAGATACTCCCACATTTATACAATCCGCCAATATAACATTGATAAAATGAAGTTCATCGAAAACTTTTTTGTTCATAACTAATTATTTTATTCTAATTCATTTTTATAATTACATTAAGAGAATGGAAACATGAAGTTAATTCAAAATTATATTGCCATGTGTTTGTTCTAAACTCATTCATTATGTTCATAAAATGTTTCTTCCAAAATGTATCAATTCTCTGATATTTATGAAATAAAATGCCAAATGAGTATGCACAAAAGATGCCATTAATAAAAAAATCCTTTTCTAATTAGGATTTCGGGAGAGGGGGCAGACGACCCCCAAATCTCCCCCAGGATACGTCTTGGCAAAATGTAATATATAATAGAGAGTGTGTGAATTTTCTCTTTCAATGGTTTTTCTCTACTAATTACCAAGTTCAACATGAAATCGACAGTTCAAAAGGCATTATTATAAACACTAAAGCATTCATATTCCTTTAATATGCAATATTTTGCCTGAAGTTTTGTACATATTTAACTATAGTTATTTTAAAGGAATAAATTTACAAAGCAGCATAGAAATGTGATAAATTTAATTTATTCTAAGATTAACTTTGTTTCAAGATTAAGATATCTAAAAATAATATTTGAAAAATGTGAGCCAATTATTTTGAACATACCTGCATGTTCCGAAAACGTACGCGCTATACCCCCTGCTGTGAGGCTGGTTCTTCGCTATTGGTTAAGTTAAATGACGTCATGGGCGGAGCCTAGTATACACTTTGAAGTTTTACAGTTTAAGACAAAATCTGTGGCCTTCGAGATTATACGTGTTTACATTTTCCTTACATACATTTCATCATGTATTTTACTTCATACACACATATTTATTTGCTTTTGATATGATTTTAAACTAAAGAATTAAATAAATATATTATTATTATTACTACTTGATCAATGATAAAAATGCTTCATTTACGGGAAAAAAATTATATACAGCATACAGTTTAAAATGCTTGTGTTATATGTATTATGTTTATTAAAGGCACCTTATGCCCATTTTATATTGTATTCCGTACGTGTATCGCAACTTTTTTAATCCTATTTTCATTGATGACTTATAGCACTTGAGGCAATTTGTTTTATTTTATTAATGTTTTAACTACAAAAAAGCAAGTTACCTATCCAAAACAAAATATATAACTGTTTAAATGTGGGTTACCATAACCTTTTTTGAAGTCGGTTTCAAATATTTATGCAAGTTTGTAAACAATAACTATGTGTTTGATTTAAAAGAAAAAGCCATACAATGGAATATTTTGGACAAAAAATGTGGAAATTTTTCTTAAAAATTAATCTAAAATTAATAAAAATGCAGGCTTACAATGTAATCCTGGGTAAAATATTTAGTGTAGAGGGTGAGTAATCCATCCCACTCTATATACCCAGTGATGTGCTAATAATTTTCTATGCTAAAAATTTTTAATAACTGATATGCTTCGAAAATTATATATATAAATTGTTTGCTGTTCCCATTAAATTCTAAACAAATAGATATGCATATTGGTTTCTTTACCATTTGAATAGGTGTGATGAATGCTAATGCTATGCCACTGTCACTAACCGAAAGATAACAAAGTGGCAAAACCAAAAGAATGACATACCTATATTTTTATAGAACTGCGTCAATGGATTTACATTTAAAGTACTTCAATACACCTTCTTCTGGATTTTGAGGAAATTTTTACACACATTAACAATTCCAGCCATCCAAATAGTTTCTCTAAGTCCTCGGACGAGACGGATGGTCTGGGCTTTCGACACATTAACAATTACAATATGATTTGGGTCTTGATTTAGTGTAATTAAAAAAAAAATTCGAATAGATTTTTTCCTATAGTTGGGGGGGGGGGAGGGGGGGAGGGGGGGAGGTATCTTTAACCAGGTAAATCCATCAGTCACAACTAGTGCATACTTTTAAATATATAAGTTAATTTCTTGGCATTCTTTATTAAACTTTTATTTACTTCAAACATTTTCAATGTAACAACCGATACTTGAACATTTAAAATTTTGACAATCAGTATGTACATACTGACTCTAGTTCTCCCTTAATGCTCGCTCCTTGTTTCTATGTGAATAAACGATACCAATAGATCAAAATAAATAAACTGCTGCTTTTTAGAATATAAATTTGTAATACTTTCTTGAAGAATCTGATTTGTCACCTAATTTTTTTATGCCTGGTTTCTTTACAGAAGTATTAAAAAGTTATATACCAATAGAATAGATGCTATGGATTTGAATTGATATCACCAAAAATAAACAAGTTGGTTGAGATTTGCACTCTAACTTAGTGTGTTACCTGAAAAATTTGACTTTCAGAGGAATAGCTTTTTTTTTTACATTAATTCAAATTTCAAGTTAACTACTTTATATGTAACAAATAAATATATAATAGAATATATAATAGGCACTGATAGTGCCTAGCCTACAGTTCGTGCTAACTGATATTTCACATAAAGTGGTTTCAACTTTTCTTAGACAGCAAAACCCTCATATAATTCCATATTTTAATATCAGAACATTCTAAATTGATATTTTGTCTCTATGATAACCATCTACGTAATATATGTACACGTAATAGGTTAATGGAAACAAATATGAGTAAATAGATACAGCTTTCCGAGTACATTCAAGTTAGTTTTAAATGCCTGAAATATAGCTAAAATTCTTGTTCATCAAAGACGTCATGTGAAATATATTAGCTGCAGCCCCAATTTCAACTTCAAAATAGATCTTGCTATTTATCTTGCTCATATTTGTTTCTCCAGTCATAATATTTTTTATGAAAATAGCTTGATAAAACTGTTTTGCTCTTATAGTTTTGCAACATTCTAATATATCAATTTGTGAATAGGATATAATGGAGAAGACACTCCTATTGCAGATACTAGTATCCATGGACTAGTTTCTCACTTATTATATGCTCGTCATCATGAAATAGTCAAAATTTGCAGTGGTAGCATGAAAGTTAGCATGCACCACAATTTTTTAGAATTTCTATGGGAACTAACATTTTCAGTTCTTCCACGTGGCCGGCTCAAAATTCATATACAATTTAGCTCAGGCCACATGAAGCTGCAAAGGCAAAGTTTATAAACACAAAGCCCATCTATAAGAGGCATTCTAAAAAATATGGGTGATATTCCTATTACAGATACCAGCATGAGCATTCTTGGACTGGTTTCATGCTTATTATGCATTCGTCAATATAGAATATCTGATATCTATAATGGTAACAAGAAACTTAATGTAGATCCAGGTATGGGTCATTGTGGCAATTACGCCCCCCCCCCCCTCCTTTTTCAGATATATGTGTCATTTCTTGTGATTCTATAGATTCAATTATAAAAGTTTATTGCAATGTCATAAATCCCAAAATGACATAAAATTCATTTTATCATGATGATTTATATTATATGATATTTATGATTAATCAAAAAAAAATTATGAGTTTCGATAACTATTTACTGATATATTACAAAAACAAATGTTCAATAAAAGAAACGTGTCAAAGTAAATTCCTTTTTATTTCTGCCTGAATCTGCCCTTGTAATGTACTAACTGTAAACTTTGCAACTACCTTTTAAATTTGGTTAACTGTACTCGCGATTCATTGAATGATGATCAATTTACAAGGACCTAATTAACCTTCAGCTTTCTATAAGAAATCCGGATTGGCTAGACATGGATTAACATAAACACTATGTAATAAAAATTAAAATGTTTTTAATTTGATTAAGTAGGTATTAGTCAATCAGGTTCAGTTGATTAAATATTTATAATTTTTCAAGATATTGTTCACCGGATGAAATAAAATATGTTTTTTAGGTAATGCATATGGTTATCTTATTTGTACTGATTTTTTCCCATCAGTAGTACAGATAATAGAATTTTGATGCATAAAACTAAATTCATGCCTTAGAGTAAAGGTAAAAATAAATTTCAAAAGTAAATAAAAACATCCCATTTAATAAACTAATATCTATATATTACAATTGTAACTGTAGACGAAGAAATTGAAAAGCAGATTTAGTTTTAGCTAGAATCATTGTATTATTAGAAAGAAATTGTATATATAGCTTGATTCAGTACTATCTTATTATAGTGGCTCCCATAAATCCGATTGAGCCAAGGTCGCAGTTAAGATTTCGCCAAGGTTTTCATTAACGAAAAAGCAATATGACAATAATATAAACAAGTGCTGTTTCTTTAGGACTGCAAACGTTTGGTGAGATTTTACAACCTACCTTGGCGATAAATCTCAGACGCTTGGTGATTCATCCTCGGGGGCTGTTATAATAAGGAAGTACCCTTGATTCTTTAAAATTATAGAAATATATTTAAGAAATATTATTTGTCTCTACACACCAATAGCATTACCAAGTAGGGAAATCATATTCCCTAGAAACCCATTTAAGTTCAGAGAAATGATATTTAGTGAAATGGGAAGCAAACTGTTTGGTTACCAATTCACACCCCCCCCCCCTCCTCTTCCTCAAAAAAAGAATTGCCTGGGGATGCTATGCTACTGTTACACATAATACTAACGTTAAAGGAAAATATTGTAATAGGATCAAATATTTGAACTATCAATGAATTTACATGTTTTTGTTTTAAATATTCTTATTTTCGAATGCTTTTGAAATAAGCATGTGTACTTTTGTAATCACTGATATCTTACAAATGATTCAAAAGTTAGTACTAATTTTCTACTACTCAATTGAATTATCATCAGGTAATGAAATATGGATAGTTATATTTTAATTTCAATATTTGTATAAAATTCATAATTTGTTGTCAAATCAAAACAAATTTTAATTTTATTTACATAAAAATGTTTCAAATATTTTGTTAAATCTTATATAGTCTAATTTCCCATTCTAATCAGTGAATATTAAATTTCAAATATTTGAAATACAGTACATACATAATTTATATGCATTTCTACATAGCTCGTCAAACATTCCTATCCAGGGACATTAATTTCAATTACATATTTTCACAGGTATATACGCTTTACTTCACTGGTCCCTAGAGTAGTGTATAAATAGTGCTTTACTATAGTTAAAAATATGCATTTTCTGTTTAACAGTACAATCTGTTTGAACAACTTTAACTGCAATAATAATGTTGCATGATATTACCTAATTTCAATTTATAACATGTTTATAAAGAAGGAGTTTATCCAACAGATTTTTTAAATCAACTTACTGAATGCTGTTTTTGAAAATAATAGACAGTAGTTACTAATTTAATTTTATATGAAGATGGATTTGATATCCTAGGATGCATGAATAGATGTAAATTGACTTACCTAGTTAATAATGATGTTATTTGATTTATCCTGATGTAATGAGATATAATGAAGCTGTAAATACATATACCAGTTAAAAGTTTGACTAGTTATCACTGCGTCCAACCGATGCTAAAGTATTTCGTTAAGATTAGATAGTAATATATTATCTAAATCGAATTATAGTTGTTGAAGTAATAAAGATATTGAAATTAATATTTGTTTCAAATAAATAATTTTGGGTTAAGAAATTAATAATATTTTGACTAAATGTTTCAAACTGAAATTATTCAAGAGATTGAAAAATAAAACTTCAGGTTTTATATTTCAGATGTGCTATACAGAATAGCAAGTGTAAAGAGGATTTTAATTGAATTAACGTTGAGTTAAATTCAAAATGTTCTGAAAAATTTGAATAATGTATCAATACATGCCTTTTAAATTTGAATATCAAAATTTTGTATATTTAAAATTCAAAGTGTAGGATAATACACATGTAATTGTTATTAAACATTTCCAAAGTTTAAATATTGGTTGTTAAATTTTAAACATAATTTGAAATAAACATGTTTAAGAGTTAAAATGCCTGTCGAAATCAGGCGGTCATAAGAAACAACAACGAGTTAAAATGTAAATAATTTTAACTCGAACACCAAATGAATTCTAAACGCACAATAAATGCATATTATGTTAGTGTGAACTGCGAAGAATGATAGCATTTGAAACCATAATCTTGCATAATAGCTTACTGGCTGTTAAAAAATTGGCAGCTCACTACTGGGTACAGATCAAACTTCAAAGTATTTCATAAACATTAGATAATAGCTATTAGTGTTTGCTTTCTTCAGAATATTACTTAATATCAATAAAATCTCAAAATCAACACCCATACAATTGAAATGAAACTTCATATATATGCTATTTAAATTACAACTTGGTATATACATATAGAATATATATTAATTTTATTAGTAATTTCATTAATTTGTATAACATCTTTACACTCTTATACTATAACACACTACTGCGATAAACAAATGAACTATGAATCACATTAAAAAATATATTGCTGTCTTTTACACAAATTTAATTAGCCTAGAAGGAAATAAATAAAAGTTTCTCCTTTAATTTAACTGATACAACAATAAAAACATCTGACCACTTAAGTTATTTAAACAGGCCAGGTGAAATATTGCAGTACAAGTTTTGATATATTCATATTTGGTCGGCGATCTTCTATCTAAAATTAGGTACTATAAAACATAAGTTAGAAAATCATTCAATTGGATTATTACAGATGTATATGGTATAACGTTCCAATGTCAGCATTTTACTCGCAAAGATTGTAATAAATATATCATAAACTACTTACCTAATATTAAGACATTTTTGTTGTTTTACGAACGTGTATATATATCTCCGTATATTGTCATACAACGTTATATCTTTGCACTATTTCTTTCTATCATAATTTTCTTCCCGATTTAACAACAAACATTTTTTTTCATGTATAATCTCGAAGACGACAGCTTCAAAGTGAATACTAGGCTCCGCCCATGACGTCATTTAACTTAGCCAATAGCGAAGAATCGGCCTCACAGCAGGGGGTATAGCGCGTACGTTTTCGAAACATGCCTTCAGCATGAACCAGCTTCACAAAATATAGAGACACACTCATGGCGTTCGACCCATCTCGTTGCACAGTATTTTTTCAAACTTAAAGATGAATTTTCTGATATTTTCAAATTATTTTTTAAGGATCGTACTTCAACGTGCTGAACTCCTGAAAAATGCGCAACATTCCTTTATCATCCCAAATGCATTCCTTATGGGTGAAACTTTAGCAGAGTCATTCAAACACAAATTCACTTTAAAACCCGAGGGGTCAACGGTACAGCCGTAAGAAAATTATTGTGTGATGTCTCAACACCCATCCCCCACACCTGCTTTCAATTTCCACTTTCTCGAGAGGATAGGGAAAAAGGGTGGAAAATGACAAAAGGAAGTAACCGGTTTCGAGAGTTAAATCAGCAATCAAACTACTAACAGTGGTTGAGACTACTTCAAAAAAGGATATAACATGGAAAATAAGAAAAAAAACTGTTTCAGAAGCTAACTTCATCAACTATAAAAAATATCAATTGATTCGTCTACTCAAAAATATAAGTCAAAAATGAGTTTACAAATCACTGTTGAATAAGATTAGAATTAAGAAGGAACTAATTAAATAAATGACCATAAAACAAAATAAAACATAAACTGTTTCGGAAGCTATATGAATCCATGCCAGTTGGGTTTTTTTTACTTCATTATAAGGTCCCTCATTTAATAGTTTTGACAAAGAGGGCTCTCGTGGACCGTGTTTCTTTCAGGCATACCGCGGGGGGACCCCCCGAGACATTTTATGTTAACCTAGTTTCTATTTATGCGATATAGCATTTAGATATATTTATATAGGGCAAATAGAGAACTTGCTCCCACCTAAAATTTCATTCGCCCTCCGGCCAAAAAGTCCTAAAAGAAACACTGCTCGAGGAGTGGGTAAAAAAACTGAGAATAGCCCGCACTCTTTTTTGAAAGTACAAAATTGCGCCAAGTTGGCGCGTTTCTCCGTGTTTTGAAATTGACTCCTCCCAACTGAAGTGACGTATATTCCCGTGTTTTAAAATAGGCTCCTCCTACCAAAGTGACGTCGTATTCTTCAACTTTATGAACTGGAATTTTGATAAATGATATTAAATTTGAATAAAAGTTAATAATACTCATAAAAAGATTACAAAATACGATTTTTGTGCATTTTAAAAATATTGCGTATCTACTGAAAAGTTGCGTAAAATTTTAATGTATATAAATTACGAGGAATGGTTTAAATATTTATTCCAAAGCAGTTCCAGAAATAACGCTCAGTACATTCGATCGAGAAATATTTATTCCAAAGAAGTTCCAGAAAGAACGTTAGAAAAAATTCTGATGAAATACACAGATCATTCGACGCTTAGCCGCGGAGGAGTAAAGACCTGTTCGGAGGACGCTACTAAAGTTAACTGGAAAAATTTTGTTAAACTTCTAAACGAGTCCCCCATCCTCTTCCCAACCATCACTTCCACCGAAGATGTTGACAAGACGATCAAAACACTAACCCAAACATTCAGCTCAGCACTCTCCGACAGCACCTCCACCTACATTTCACAACTCTACCAAAAACTCCCATATTCTATCACTAGCCAAATTAAACTCAGAAACCGCGCTCGCCAACACTGGCAACACACAAGAAATCCTGCCCACAGAACTAGATACAATCACCTGATGGCACAAATAAAACTTTTAATTTCTAACTATAAACAAGCCAAATGGAAGCAATACGTCGAATCTCTCTCCCCTACTGATCATTCACTTTGGGACTTCTTAAAACGTATTCGTAAAAAGCACAAAAATATTCCCTTACTCACTCACAATAATACCACTGCTTACACAGAACAAGACAAAGCTAATCTACTCGCTGATGTATATGAAAAACAATTCACACCACATGAAGATATTTTCTGTCCAAATTTCATGGAGGAAGCCGAGGATACCGTGAAGCAGTTCCTTAGTGTTCCAAATACTTCCCCCCTTCCCCACATTTTCCCCACTGACATAGTTAACTACATCAATACTCTCAAAAACAAGAAAAGCCCCGGCCCTGACAATATCTCAAACAAAGCTCTTAAATCCTGCACTATTAATATAATCTTTTACATCACTGTTTTAATCAATTCCATTTTCGATCTCAATTACTTCCCCCGCGACTGGAAGCACGCCGCCATTGTTCCAATCCTTAAACCAAATGAAAATTTAAACTCCCCAAAAAGTTATCGTCCCATTAGTCTGCTGTCCTCTCTTGGCAAACTGGCTGAACATTTCATCGCCATCCAAATCAACAATTTCCTTGTCAATAACAACATTCTCATCCCTGAGCAATTTGGTTTTAGACAGCTTCACTCTACAACACACCAACTGCTCCGCGTGGTGGAGTACATCTCTGATGGACTCCAAAACCGGTCAGCAGTTGGAGGTATACTTATTGACGTCGCTAAGGCCTTCGATAGGGTGTGGTTCATCGGACTCATATACAAACTCATTCAGCTTCGTATGCCACACTCTCTTACCCATATTTTATACTCCTACCTCAGCGACAGAACCTTTCATGTCCGTCTGAACCAGACACACTCACACACCAAACATATCCTGTCTGGAGTACCTCAGGGCAGTAAACTTGGTCCCATTCTTTTTAACATTTACATAAACGACATCCCTAGAACCAACAACACTATACTTTGTTTGTATGCGGACGACACTGCCATTCTTGCCACACACCACAGCACCAACTACTTACACCGATACTTACAACATCACATGGACACTCTCGAACCCTGGTTAGAGAAATACCGCATCAAAATAAACCCTAATAAATGTCAAATTGTTTTTTTCTCACATCAACGTTTTCCGCCCCAACCAATCATAATTAACAATCAGCCAGTTTGCTTTGAGAGGACATGTAAATATCTCGGTGTCACTCTTGACAGCAGACTAACATGGAAACCCCACATTGCAAAACTCAAAGATAAAATAAATTTTGTAAAAGCAGAACTGAGCTCCCTCCTGTACTCAAATGATGTCAGCATTGAAAACAAAATCCTACTTTACAAATCAGTTATCCGCCCCATCATTCTCTATGCCTCCCCAATTTGGGGCTACGCTGCGAAATCTAATGTAAAAAAAGTCCAAATCATTCAGAACAAAATCCTACGTTCTATCAGAAAAGCCCCAAGATACTTGAAAAACTTTGTAATACATCGCGATTTCAAAATTAAAACTATTAAGCAAGAGATGCGAAAACTCTCTAACAATTTCTATGATAACCTCGCTAGGATCCCCAACGAACTGATCTATAATATGACCGACTACGACTTCCGTGAATTTCCAAAAAGACCCAGAGCTATCCTAAATCCCGATTTAGACGTCCCATGCTGATTCCTGACTGAATCTCTTCTGCATCCCAGTAGGGGATATTCGCCTGTTTCCCCACCCTCCTTATCTTCAAAACTCTACAATAAGATCACTGTTTACAGCATTCTTTGTTTACTACTAACTTGTTTCTTCATCATTAGTGGCCCCTATTGGAGGACTAGGTTCAGTGGAAGACTGTCACCCACATATATGTTACCTGACTAGGGATATGGAGCTCTGCTCCAGGCGCCCTGCTATCGACAAATTACTGGCTGGGTGTGTACCACGTGCTATATTTTTCGAGCCATTTTTTCGTACTTGTGTTTGTCAGCACATGTTTGTACTTGCCTTGCGCGTGCAACATGACTGAGGATGCAATGTCTGTTCATATGGAGTGAGTGCAAGGGTGTTACGAGGAAAGCTTTATTTAAAACCAGATCGAGTGTAAAAAGCAAAAGGATAAAGTCGGTTCCTAAGAAAAAACCTTATGTCCCGGGGGCATACTTCAAAGCCAGCATCGGACCCACAGAGATGGACCTACGTACAGCCGGGACCCAGTGGCGGATTTTGGCCTCTTGTTTGGGGGGGGGGCGATCTGTAGATCGAAATGTTCTCGGAGGTTTGTTCACTTAGGATTTTCTTAACGGCTTCCTATATACGGATATTTGACATTTTTGAAATAATTAGAACAAATTCGGAAGTTTATAGTAAGTTCATTGCAGCTTATAAAATACAGCCTATCATTTTTTTAAGACCAAAGCAAAACAATGAAGATTGGAAGAAAAAAAAATTACGTGACTATATAAGGAAACAAACTTATTGTTGAAGTCGAAACAGGAAACTAAATTATATTCTGTTGTTGTTGAGACCCAGACCGTCCGACCTACCAGAAAGGTGTAAGGTAACCGAAATGATATTCTATATTAAGTATACACAAAAGTATACACAAGTAAGAGATTTCCATGTAAGAAGATTAATACTGAATATTAACTAAATAAACACACATTTATATATTCTATTCACTAAATATAGTTATCATACAATACAATACAAATAAATTTTATTTTTCTTAGACTGTGGTAGAAAAGGAGGATGAACATGAGTAAATACAGTTAATATAGGTATTAATAAGCACTGAACATTGATTTACATTTTCCCATTTTTTTACATTTGTAGCTGCACAGGAATCAAATAATTTTTATGCGAAAACATCACGTATAAACATCACGCAAAAACATCAAAAGAAAAGACCAATGGTTTGATCGAGTTTACTACCGCTGGCAAAAATTATGGAATCACTTCCATGTTATTTCAAAGGGATACGAAGTGTGCATCAAAAGTTGTAGGGTACTGAACATCGTATCCCATTGAAATAACATGGAAGTGATTACATAATTTTCCATTCAATGCTCTACAACTTTTGATGCACGGAGACCCTAAAAAACCCTTTTTGAGCGAAATTGAAGAACTTTAAAAACTTAACAAAATAAAAAATGTTTGAAAAAATTTGCACTTTTCATTATTTAATAATTCACAACCAAAATATGGGAAAAAAGCTGTAGGCTGAAAGAAAAAACTCGTAAAAACTAATTTAGAATAATAAATTTGATCATATAAACATGAGGAGCTATATATTAATGATTTTACATGATCAAATTTATTATTCCAAATTAGTTTTTACGAGTTTTTTCTTTCAACCTCTAGCTTTTTTCCCATTTTTTGATCGTGAATTATTAAATAATGAAAAGTGCAAAATTTTTCAAATATTTTTTGTTTTGTTAAGCGTTTAAAGTTCTTCAATTTCGCTCAAAAAAGGTTTTTCAGGGTATCTGTGCATCAAAAGTTGTAGGTTATTGAACTTCGAATCCCATTGAAATAACATGGAAGTGATTCCATAATTTTTGCCAGGGGTAATACCTATAACACTATTCAAATGTAATTGCCAATTCAACTTATTGTCGATCATTATCCCTAACAGTCTTACGGAGTCCATCGCAAAAACCCTGGCGCCGTTAACCTCCCAGGAAGGATCATCATTATAATATCAACTCAAGTCTTTTTGCTTTTTCTTTAGCAAATCGATCTAAAATTGTTACTGGTGAAATTGCGATATCATAATGCACATGCATCAAAGTCAATCCCACTAGCAGATCTTCTCTAATTGTGTTTCGAAGCCATGTCTTCAATCGTTTTAGTGCTGAGAAGCTACCCTCGGCGGTTGCTACAGTAATTGGTAATGTTACAAGAACTTTCAGTAACACGTAGACCACATGGTACACTGCAGGATCAGAAGTTTTGTAGTGCTTCAAAAACAGACTTGTGTACTCTGCCGGTATCGGTATTTTCTCACATCCATTTGGTTCTCCAGTTAATCACCTCAACTTTGTACTGTTCATTTCTTCCACTCCCAGTTCGGCTATTCTGTGATACTTCTTGCTTAACTCTGTCCAAGATGTGAGGAGTGACTCTTCGTCCGTGTTGATTTTCGCTAAAAGAGTCGATGGTACTAAATCTTGTAAATATAAGACATCCAGATTTTCCTGTGCGAATCGGTCTTTTAAGTCTTCTTGGACGGAGTTTAACAAAGGCAAGTAAACATTTATTCTGTAATAATCTTCAGGAGTTATGTTAGGAGCATTTGATCTATGAACTTGGCGTCCAGCAGTACATGGTATTTTTATTTCAATTCCAGGATCATTACACATTCCCTCAACCTCTCTGCATATATTTCCGAAATTGGATTCCACATTTTTCTTAAATTCACTTATTATCGTAATTGCATCAGAGACAGCATCTCGAGCTTTCTTTTTACTTTTATTATGGGAGCGAGATTTCGTGGATAAACTGAGGGAGGGAGAGCAAGGCCAAAGTATCTCCCTAATGATATATATATTTTTTTAATTTTATAATTAAATTGATAATACGTCGATATTCGTCAGGCGTTTGGGGGGGGGGGGGGGGGGGAGGGCGATCGCCTCGATCGCCCCTCCTGAAATCCGCCATTGCCGGGACCTCAAGAAATATGGAAAAGGAAATCCACTACGAAACTGCTGCAACTTTTGAAGCCGAATATCTAAGAACTCTGGATATTCCAAAAGATGAAATACCAAAGGACTCCTTCAATTGAAAGCTGGTGACCCACTTCATTACCTACGATACGTCATTGCAAGGCTAGAAGAGGAGCTTGAAGATGATGACATAGAGTACAACCAGACCAGGATACTGCAAAAGATAATAACAGGTAGTATTTCAGATGCTTCTTTGTTGCTGCAATCCCCTGACCCCGATGTGTTAGTAAATCGTGATACTTATAACTTTATCTGTGACATAATCAAAGATTGGAAGAAAAAATCGGACGACGAACTGTATATTATGTACAAGGATGAGATGTATAAGAAAATAGAGGGCTTTATTAACCCCAGCTCATGGGAAAACCTAAACTTTCAGTACAGGTTGAGGAAGATGTACAAAATATTCAAATTGAAAATAAATTCTCAGATCTTGAGGTTGAGGAAGCCACTATGGCTGACGCCCCACCACCAAAGATAGAGTCTCCTCCTTCTATGTGGACTCCTCAAGTAATTGAGGAGCCCTCATAGAAGAATTAAACAGCATGTTACAGCTACTAAAGTTCAGGGCCTTCTTATGGGAAGGGTAATTTGGATCACTCCAGGGTCCATTGAGGATTACAGGAGGGTTCAGACTCACCTGACCACTAAGAAGATACCCTTCAATTCAATCAGACTAAAAAACGAGCAACCAAAAAGATAGTTATTAAAGGACTACCCTCAAATACGGATAGTGATAGAATTAAACTCGCCCTCGTAAACGAGGGATTCAAAGTTATTAGAATTTCCCAGCTCAGGAACAGGAAGGATAGGACCCCCCCCCTCCCCATTTTTCTGGCAGGCCTAGAGCCTAGAGAGGACTGGCCGAGGATTCACGAAATTGAAAACATCCTATGTATGCAAGTTAAAATAGAAATGTTCAAAAGTAAAGGTTTCAAGTTGTGCTACAACTGCCAGCTTTACAACCATCATAGTGACCAGTGTACCCTCCCCCTCGTTGTTTAAATTGTGGCGAAGGCCACCCGAGTAGGGAATGCATTAAAACAAGAGAAACTCCAGCTAAGTGTTGTAACTGTGGCGGAAGTCACTCCGCAAATTTTAGGCATTGCCCCCAAAACCCCTGGAACCGTAAAAAGTTCCAGGCCACCAAAAACACCCATCCAAATTCAAACTTGATCCCTCCCAATCTTGGTGAGGAAAACTCCCCCCTACCTTCTAAAAGCATCCCCCTGTTCAGGAAGTGCAGGCGAGTGCCGAGACGGTTTCAGGAACCGCTCCTGACCAGTGCCACGTGGTGATTTTTACGTATTCCTATTTATCAGTACATGCTTGTGCTGCCTCGTGCTCTCAACATGGCTGAGGATGGGAGGACCGTAAGTGCGGATGGAAAGTGTGTTAGGAAAGCCTACTTTAAGACTAAAAGTCTAGTTAAAAGCAAAAAGATCAAGAGTGCTATCAAGAAGAAGCCATATGTCCCGGGGGCATACTTCCAAGCTGACATTGGACTGAGTGATATGGACGTTCAAGCAGCTGGAACTTCAAGCAAGCTGGTGCAACAGGAAACCCGCTACGAGACTGCAGCGATCTTTGAAAATGAATATCTAAAGACTCTGGATATCCCCAAAGATGTAATTCATAGAGACTCTATCACCTGGAAGATAGTAACTCATTTCATCTGTTATGACTACGTCATTGCCAGACTTGAAGAGGAACTCGAGGACGAGGACATTGAATGGAGCCAAACCAAGATATTACAGAAAATCATCACAGGTTGTATTCTTGATGCATCTGCGCTGTTGCAAAACCCTGACCCCCATACGTTAGTTAATCGCGATACGTAAAATTTCATGAACGATATGGTAAAAAACTGGAAAAAACCACCGATGATGACTTGTATATAATTTTTAAAGACGAGATGTACAAGAAAATTGAGGGTTATGTTACCCCTAGTAATTGGAAGAAGACAAAACTTTCGGTCCAGCCTGAGCCAGAACCTGAGACTCAAAATAAATTTTCAGAACTTGAGAGTGAGGAAGCCACTATGGCTATTGAGCCCTCCCCCCCTAAGGATAGAGTCTCCTCCTTCTATGTGGACTCCTCAAGTGATTGGGGAGCCCTCATAGAGGAGCTTAATAGTATGCTAGAGAATAAAGTGCAGGGCCTTCTTATGGGAAGGGTGATCCGAATCACTCCTGGGTCCGTTGCGGACTTCAGGAGTGTGCAGGCCCACCTGACCCTTAAGAAGATCCCCTTCAATGCCATCAATTTGAAACAGGAAAGACCTAAAAAGATAGTCACTGCCGTCCAATACCGATAGTGAAAAAGTAAAAACTGCCCCTGCTAGTGAAGGATTCAAAGTCATCAGAGTTGCTCAACTTAGAAATAGGAAAGATAGGAACCCCCTCCCCATTTTTCTGGTAGGTCTCGAGCCTACAGAAGACTGGGCGAGGATCCATGAGATAAAAAGTATACTCTACATGCAGGTTAAAATTGAAACATTTAAAAGCAAAGGCTTCAAAATGTGTTATAATTGCCAACTTTTCAACCATCCCAGTGATCAATGTACCTTCCCCCCTCGCTGTTTAAAGTGTGGCGAAGGCCACCCTAGTAGGGAATGTGAAAAATCGAGAGAGTTACCTGCAAAATGTTGCAACTGCGGTGGAGATCACCCCGCCAATTTTAGGCATTGCCCCCCAAACCCCTGGAACCGTAAAAAGTTCCAGGCCGCTAAAACCCCCCTTCCAAATTCTGAATTGACCCCCCTCCCCCACCAAACCTTAGTGAGGAAAACTCCCCCCTCCCTGTTCAGGAAGTGCAGGCGAGTGCTGAGACGGTCTCAGGAAAAACCGGCGAGCACTCTGCCCAGGCACGACCTGACACAGGAGTTGACGCCCCCCTCAGACTTCGAACGCATTTCTTGATTTCCTTAAATTTTTTAAGGAGGTAGAAAAACGCTTCGATCTGCAGGACTTATTAAACAACAGTCTGCAGGACTTATTAAACAACATCCTTAATATCATAACCTCTGAAGATGATCCCATGGCAAAACTTTTTTGCATCATTAAGATGGTCGCAGATATCAAAAAACCCCAGCCCCCCTAGAATTAGTGTATTCAGGGCCAGCAGCAAGTTGATCAGAATACTTCCACCAATACCACGTGCATCTTCTTCAACACGTGCCACCGTCACGGTGCCATCGCCAACACGTGCCATCGTCAGTCCTTTTTCAGGACCCAACTGACGCCCCGCCTATTCTGGGGTGCTCTTATGGACAAACCCACGACAACTCAGCTAATGTCACAGATTTAGCACAAGTAAAAGAGAAAATCGAGGATTAAGACGGCTTCGGCGCCAGGTGCCTCATGACTTTTCGATACAACGGATGGTTTCAGGAAGAACCGGAGAACACTCTGCCCAGGCACGACCTGACATAGGATTAGACACCCCTCAGACCTCGAATGCATTTCTCGACTTCTTGAAATTTTTTAAGGAGGTCGAGAAATGCTTCGACCTGAGTAACTTACAGGAATTCTTAAATGCCATTCTCAACGTTATAACCTCGGATGTTGATCCGATGGCTAAAACCTTCAGCATCATTAAAATGATTTCCGATTTGAAAAAACCTCAGCCCCCCCCCCCCCAGAATTAAACTTTTGGTCAGGGACTGCAGCAGCGAGCTTCTGTATACTGCCTTCTTCGCCTCGTGCTTTCCAGCACGTGCCATTGCACCACCTTGTGCAACCACCTGCCCTTTGCTGGACCCAACTGATGCCCCGCCCACTTTGGGGCGCTCTCATCGACTTATCAAGAACATACAGATGATGTCAAAGGTTCATATATCTGAAAGAGGAAATTGAAGATAAAGACGCCTTCGGCGTCAGGTGCTTCAGGACTTTACGAAACCGTGTCCCCGTATAATAACCAGAATACATTCCCAAACAGTCGCGCGCTGATTGGATGTCCGTTGGTTACCAGAAGCCGTTGGCTACTAGATTGGCGAAGTATACGGAAGCCAAGCCAAGACGCTTGCTTACGGCCTTCCTGGGACCGAAGGTACCTCACGGCCACATCGAATGTATAAAAGTCCACTGTAGATGGTTTTTTCAGTAATAGCAATATGGAATAGCATTCATATTCGAGAGGTTGCTGCGTAGGAGTCAGAGGCGGCTGGTGTTGTGCCGCCTTCCTCTTGGAGTGGCTGCTGAGTGCTGAGCTGTGGCTGAAAGAGAGGGGGAGGGCGGGGCCAGTAATACGAGCGGGCCAATAGAAAATCACCAAGGTATTGGTGAATGAGAAGTCCAAAGTTTACAGATTTTAAGATACAACTTGAAGTACAAATTTGAGATTACTTAAAAATTTAAAATTTTTAAAATACAAGGTTAGGATTAAGAAGTTAAGATTGAATTACAAGTTTAAGATTTACAATTTGCAGATGCAGTCAGAGATAATTAGAAGTTTACAATGAAAGTTTAATAAGTTTAAGAGTTATTGGGGATTTACAGTTAAGTTTAGTGACGTAAAAAAGAAAACCCTTTTCAGGCTTACAAATTTACAATTTAAACACAGTTATTTAAATATTTACAACAAACGATCAGCTTGTGCTAATTCACTAATGAAGATACAGGGTTTTGTCCAGAAAAGAGCACCAGGCGCGAAGCGCCTTTAATCTCCAATCTCTAGGTGTGGCTCTTATCTTCATACTGTGACATTATTTCATTTGCCCATAGTTGGAGGTTCGAGGTTTTTGATTTACTGTTTTTATTATTTGACCTAGCTCCTAGTGTGGCAGTTTGTTGCACATTTAGAGTTTGAATAATTTTGGGGAGTTGATGCAGATTTAAGGATTTCCTAGCAATTTGACAGTTTAAGGTTTAAGGACATTTTATAGAGAAACATTGATCGCGGTTTTTATTTAATTTCAACTATTTGAGGTGGGACTTACCTAATTCCGATTTTCAATATTAAGTACCGCGCGGGGTCTCTTACGTGATTTGGCCTTGCGATGATCATAGTCATGCAGATTGAATAGTAGTTCATCTGGAACAGATGGCAGATTTTTGTAGAATTTAAGCGCTAGCTTTTTAATTTGGGCTCTAACAGTTTTTATTTTGAAGTCTTTCCTAATTATCGAGTTTCCTAAGTATCTAGGGGCTTTCCTTATAATCCTTAGGGTTTTGTTTTGTTTTGTCTCTAGTAAGTCTATAGTAGTTTTACAGGCATATCCCAATGCGGGTGCTGCATACAGCATTCCTGGGCGGATGACCGATTTATAAATTAGGATTTTATTTTGATAACTTAGATTTCCGTTTCCTATCATTGGGTATAAGGCTCCTGTGGCTGTATACGCTTTTTTGATAAAGTTCGTTACGTGCTGTTTCCAGGTTAGGTGGGAATCTATTGTTACACCTAGGTGTTTAGTAGATTTTTCCGCTTTTAGGGCATGGTTGTTCATGTACAGAGGCGGCGGAGGTTTACGTTTTCTAGAGAAATAAATCCAATGACATTTATTGGGGTTTAATTTTATTCGCCATTTTTCCAGCCATGTTTGGAGTATGTCTAAGTGTTGTTGTAGCTGTCTGTGCATTAAGGGTTATGACGTAAGGGTGTTTTGCAAGTATTGCACAGTCGTCTGCATAGAGTACCAGCTCCGTGTCTGGGGTCCTGGGGATGTCATTTAGATATATGTTAAAGAGTGTCGGGCCCAGGATGGATCCTTGCGGTACACTACTTTTAATGAGCTTGGGTGTAGACAAGTTATCTTTTACTCGACCTTGGAAGTGTCTGTTATTTAGGTATGAGATTAAAAGTTTTACAAGTGCGTCAGGGACTTTTAGAGCGATCAATTTGTATGCTAATCCATAGTGCCACACTTTATCAAATGCTTTTTGTATGTCAAGAAAAATCGCAGCTGTGGGTGTCTTACTATTAAGTCCAGACGATATGTACTCTACCACTCTCAGCAAATTGATGAGTGGTGGAGTGTTTTGGCCGAAATCCAAACTGCTGCGGAATGATAATATCATTCTCACTAAGGTGCGTGTTCAGTCTATTAAGAATTATTTTCTCTGTAATTTTACTAAGTGTCGGTAGTATGCTGATTGGTCTGTAGTTGGCTGGAATTGTGGCATCCTCACCAGGCTTGTGGATCGCTATAATTATCGCTTCCTTCCATTCTTTGGGGAAATAATTTAGTTTTAGTATTTTGTTTATTAGGGTGGTCATGTAAAATATTATATTAAGAAGTAGGTTTTTCACCGCGATATTCCTGATTTTGTCGTGCCCTGGACTTTTACGGTTTTTAAGGTTTTTGATGATATCAATTCGGGGTGGCTGGGTTAATCTCAGCCGTGACCGGGGAGTTCCTGAAGTTGTTTAGAGTTTGCCTAATCATTCTTAGTGTGTCCTGACACATTAGATCGTGGTTTGGTTCAAATTGCTTTTCGTAATGCCTAGCAAGCGCCTCTAGTTTTTCTTCGTCTGAGTACGCGATTTTAACTCCATCTATTAGTGGCGGGAGTTTAATTTGAGGTTTTCTAAGTCTTTTAGCGAATTGCCACAGCGATACGTCTTCCTGGCTAAGGGATTCGATTAATTCTTTATACTGTTGCTGCTTTTCTGCGACAATTTTTTCACTGACTTTACACGTGAGTCTATTAAGCTCCCTTTTGAGGGTAGGGTCTCTATTAGCCTGCCACGTCTTACGCATTCTGTTCTTTTGCCTAACTAATTGTTTGACATGGTGGGAAAGTGTGGGCATTTTTGGTGATTAACGATGTGTTGTGGCAGAGGCAATAGCTCTCTTGATTTCTGTTGTGAGTATGTGTGTGGCAGAGTCAATATCCGCCGTGCTCATAATGTTGGGTACTGCCAAGTGCGGCTCAAAAAGTGCTCTTTTGAAAACGTTCCAATTCACCCTCTCTTGTCCCAGAGTGGCTGGAAGGGGAGTGTTCAGATCGAATGTCACCAGTACCCGTAGATGATCCGAGTCGAATTCATCCAGGGTATCGATAGTGTGAACGTATTCTATGTTTCTCGTTAGGACAAAGTCTATGAATGAACCATTGGCACCTGAGAAGCAGGTTGGTCTCAACGGTGCAATGATGTTGGTGTTTGTTGTGTTCATAAATCTGTGTACCGCGTATGTTGGCTCTTCTGCTGCCCCACGCTCGGTGGTGTGCATTGAAGTCGCCCGCGAGTATTGTGTTTGGATATCGCGAGAAAAGCAGTTCCAGCTGCGCAGCTACATTTATACCACTCAAGTTTTTGACATATATTGAAGTTAGGATAAATGGGTCTACATTATTTATTTTAATTTTTATGCTAGTATTTTCTATACCTTGAAGATTTATGTTGTTTATTTCCTCGTGGGGAATATTTCTTTTAATATATATTGCTGTTCCTCCATGGGGATTTCTAGCAGTTGTATTTGAGCTAAGGTTGTGATAGCCAATATAGTTTGCTATATTTAGTTTTTTATTTTCTCTAACTTTAGTTTCCAGAATTAGCAGGGCATCTACATCATTTTCATTTACGTAGCTCCTAAGTTCATTTATTCTTGGAGATATGCCGTTCGCATTCCAAAATATTATTTTAAAGCTTTCTTTTTGGGACCTAGCCATGGCGGGTTTGATTCTCATTGTTATTTTTAAAATCCGCGATTAATTTAAAAGCCTCAAAGAGCATTTGCATTGGATCGCTCTTTTTTGTATTAGCTCTGCGAACTGCATTAACAGGTGTTTTATGGCATCTAGGTCGAACATGGTGATAAACCCTCTGATGAGGTTGAGGATTTCATCCATCTTTTCATCATTGGTTTTACCAGCAGGTTCAGTCTCAGCTTCCATATCCTCAGCCTCAACCGCTGTTTGGTCATTTTTGTGAGTATCCTTTTGGACCTCAGTAGTTTTTTGCCTTTTTTCAACCGTTTTTTCTAACAGCTGGATTTGCGCGAGCTCTTCCTCTCTGACTCATTTAGTTTTGGCTTCACACGTTTTGATTTCTTCTTTTGATTTAGCATATTGATTTACAATTCTAGCTTCTAGTTCCGCCTGTCTTGCGTTTTCGGCTTCCTTTCTCTTTTTAATGGCTATAGTAGCCAGTTTTACTTCTTCCGGAGTCAATTCTCTGGAAGACGAAGGTTTGCGGGCCTGCTCTTGCACCGATCTGGTGGGTGCTGAAGGTTGGTATCTATTTTGCTGTGGCACAGTGTGCGAGGAGCCCTGAGGGGGTGCCTGGAAGTTTAATTCGAGGGCCTTTTGCCTCCAAGGGGGTATCTGATTTTGGGGAGGGGGCATACCCCGGTGCCTTTCCTCTGTTCCATGGGTTCTTCGGGCATTGCCTGAAGTTCGCTGGGTGGTCTCCATTGCAATTTGCACACGTAGTCTTCTCAGGCCTAGATCTCTGGCAGTCCCGTGTGAAGTGTTCTTCAGCACACTTAAGGCACTTAGGTGGCATACTGCAGTTCTCTGAGGAGTAATTGAACTGTTGGCACCGGTATCATATTTTGTAGCCCCGTGCTCTGAAGGCCTCTACCTTCACAGCCAAGTAACCTAATCTTGTTAGTCTGCAGACCCTCTGCCAGTCTTCCGTAGGCCTAAGGCTGACTAAGAAGATCGGCAGGGGTAATCTTGTTTAAGTGTTTCTCAGTTGAGAAACCCGGACTACATCTAATCCATCGGATGTTAGAGTGATTTTTTTTCCTCCATGTTATAATTTGTTGGTAGCCCCTTCAGAACTACATTTTTTGGCCTTTCCGTCTTTAGGTTTAAGCTGTGGAAGGGGATTTTCTCACTACTTAAATGGCGCTGTACAACCCTGTAGGTGTCAACGTCATTTGGGATCAGTTTTAGCATGTCTCCTGTGAGCTTGCCAGATACTTTATTTCCTGAGATATCATTTAGTTTTTTTAAGGAGAACCTTGTAATTATCATTGAACTTGATGAAAAAAACATTCAGCTTTTGGGTCTTTTTTCTCAACCTCAACTGCTTTTAGCCTGTTACTATTTTCGACCGTTTTAGGTTTAGGTGCACTTTTAACCACAACTGGTTGCGCGGCAATCTCAGCGTAAGTCTTAGTTTTAACATAATCATTGTCAGTTACATTTACATCAGTTACATTTACAATATTATCAGCTACTGCATTACAGTCCATGTTATCATGGACATTTAAGTTTTCTTCTACAATCTGGCTTTTAGTAGGAGCATCCTTAGTGGATTGCCCCTCCAGCTTTCTTTTTTTATTTGGATTTTCAACCGTTTTAAGTTTATCTTCATCTTTAATTTCCTTAATTAAGCCTAGCTCTATCATTTTACATTTGATTTTAACACTAGAATTACATCCCTCACATTTAGAAATCTCATAAATATCACAATCAATAAATCTATCCAATTTCCGGGCAAACAAAAAAGAATTCACAGAAAGTAACGAACCCAGAATCTTCGAGACTTGGTCCTTTTCCTGTCCCAGTAGTCCGTTCATCAGGAGCTCCCTGATGTGAAGAGTAATCACGTAGACTGCCAGGGTGCAGAATTTGACGGCGCTCTTGACTTCATCCTTCAGTCCAGTCATCAGTCCATCATCAGGTAGAGTTTCGCAGTAATTCATCACGGCACCCTTGAGAGGCCCGAATTCTTCCTCGTCCAGCTCATCAGCATGTTCGCGAGTAGCTGCCACGTCGGCTCGTTCCAAATCCATATCGTCAGGGTAGAGAAGTTAAAAAAAATAGCACTACCACGTGGTAACAACAGACGTGGCACTCCAAAATGAAAAGCACAAAATCCAAAATGGCGAGTCGTCCGTACACATCAGTAGTATCTAAACCACCTTACGAGCACACATGTACTTTATACACTAAAAACTATATTTTATAGCTTATTTTTATCTTTTTTATATAAAAAAAGGTATCGATCCATATTAATATTAAAAACATGATTTTATATTAAAATAAGACCTTTTTTACATTTAGACCAAATTTTAACTTTTTTTTAGATAAATGCGTGAAAAAAGAGATATACTATAAATTTGAATAATATTAAAAAAATATATATAATGCCATTGACGTCAAAAAAAAAATCCTTATATTTTTAATACTAAAAACTTAATTTTATCTTTTTTATATATAAAAAAAAGGTCCATTTTAATATTAAAAAACATGATTTTAGATAAATGATCGAAGATAGGCCGCTCCATTTTGGAGCTACCTTATTTTGATATTTATGAGGGGACCATTAGTCCCCCCATAGATAAAAAGGATGAAAAAAAAAAAAGAAATGAATCCTTTAAATAAACTTTAAAAGACTCCTAAAATAGGATTACAAAGTGACTCAAAATATATTGAAACGTAAATTACGGACGCGTTTTATAGAGATCATAAAATCTTGATAGTTTTCTATTCCTCCATAAGGTGAAAAAAAAAAGGATTTATATGAAATTAGATAAATGCGTGACTAAATGAATCCTCTAAACATATTAAAATACCCTATTTTTAATAGAAAAACTAAACAAAATTAAAAAAAAATATGTCGTCTCAGATAAAGAATAAAAAAAAAGTGATTAAACTTCCTCTAATTGAGCGACTGTGTGCTATCAGTGAGGTTGCAAAAAGCTGAGGTCAATTATTATCAAAAACAACCACAGCTCGCAGGATTTTTTTTTCAGCACAGCCGGAAAATAATATATTATCGACCTCGCTTCAAAGCTTTGACATCGTCTAATGAAACAAGCACTGCTTTCCGGTGATAAGGGTTGAGAGTTAAAAGCCTCTCAAAGAGATTTAATAAATGTTATATGATTTAAAACGTCTAACTGTAAAAACTATAAATCAATTATTAAAATGAAAGATCTGGATTGAGTTCCTCTAATTCATATTCATATTTATCATTAATCATACCTGAATACTTAAATAAAAATCTACCTTTATTGATTTCATTTATAGATTTATCAGAAAGTATACCGTGTTTATTCGCTAGGTAATAATTCTTTTCGACAACTTCTACATATAACTTTGCAATTACTGTATCTCCATATTTGGTTTTAATTTTTTTCAATGATATCAGATCATATTCCCCAGGATATAAATCATTTAATTTAAGCGTCTTGGGATAACCTCTCAGTCTATTGAACTCTTCCATTTATTAGTAAACATTTTTTATAAATTCATGACCAATAGAATAAATTCTTTGAAATAACATATAAAACTCCTAATCCTTTCAATTTAATATCTTCATTTTCTTCTTTTTCAATTAATTCAGTCAACCTATGAAAACTTTCTGATAATAGTTTTTTATCATATTTTATATCATACAATTCATTACAAAGATAACTCATATAGTAAATTTCTTCAGAATTTGTAAAATTTAAAGCTCGAATATCACCTAAGCATTCATCCATTTATTAGTAAACATTTTTATAATGTCCTAAAGCTCTAGTATTCATACCATCTTCTAATATAAATCTTTTATCATCTTTTGCTGATAAAGCTATCTTGTTCACTTGAATTGAATACAATTCATGTTTCTTACTTCTAATTAAATTCTGTGTTCTATATTGATCTTTTTTATTTAATAAACAGTCTTTATAATCCTCAAATGATATTCTGTTTTTAACGGTACTAGTCTTAGTACCTTTAGACCTCTTAATCTCAACATTTTTATGGTCTTCATTTTTATTATTATATTCTTCAACACTCTGTTTTTCTAATTTTATTGAATACATTTTACTTCTTAAACCTACAAATTCTTCCATAATCACACCGTTATTTTCATCTTTCATTTTACCTAATACTTTTTTATTACATCTAGGCATATTATACAGATTATTTACTTGATAATCAGATGTATCGAAATAATCAATCATAGACTTCATATCTTCATAAAAGTCATCTGTTTTAATATCATATATAAAACTATCTGTATCCATATATAATAACTTAATATTATCTTTATATCTCGGTTTCATAACATTATAATGAAAATCATACATTAAATGTTTAGATAAATCTAATATACTCATACCAACATAAATCGGTTTATTAAAATATAGTTTTGTTTTTTTCATGTGAACAGCTACCAAATTTTCATCAAAAATAGTTCTACATTTGAAATTAGGTTTAGCAATTAATTTTTTAACTTGATCATAATTACAACATAATCTTACATCAATTCGTTTTCTTATAGATTCCATTGTTTTTCCAAATATAGAATTATTCATTAATTTATAAAAATCTTTCTCAAAATCATTAGCAGCTATCTTTCTCATTTCAGTGTTTAAATCTATATATTTTTTTAACCAATTCGATTGTTTAAATTGCAATACTCCATGTACTCTTACAGCCTTTAAACCCATTTTCAAATATTGTTTTAAACTTCTATAATGAACTACATATTTCTCTTTATCATGTAAAGTTGTTAATAACTTACCTTGTTTCGAATTTTCAGGAATTCTATTTTCAGCACATAATGGTAAATCTGAATGATAATCATGTAACTCTTTTGGATATCTTAAACTAATTTCAAATATATATCCAATATCATCTTTTATTTTATTATTATATAATTCACGTTTAGCATAATTTTTTTCATAATCATTACACCATTTAAATTCTCCATATGGTAAATATTGACTCATAGCCCATCCATATAAATTATTAGCATCTAAATACATTAAATAATTAGATTCTTTACTGTTATCATAATTTTTCATATATTTATTATTAGCTTTTCCATATCTATTACAACATTGTGAAACACCTCCTCTTAAACCTTTTTCTATCATGAGAATCATATCATAATCATTTAATAAATCTAATTTAACATTTGTTATTTTTAACATTGCATCCCAAGATAAACCAGGAGCTGTAAAATACCAATCTGGATCTAATTTATAAGTTTTTAAACAAACATCTCTAAAATTTTCAAATACATCTGTTAAAATTAATACATCTGTTTTAACATATAAATCTGTATATTCACCTAAATTTTTTATATTAAATTCTTTCCAAACACGTTGAGCATGTTTATATTCTTCATCAGTTATATTACATTAATTCAATTTATTATAAAATTTATCTTTTGAAGGTAATTCTGTTTCTTTGTATTTATCTCTAGAATCCATATAATCATAAGGATATACACCTTTTCTTGTAATGAGATCTAATTTATCATCAGGAAAATGTAGTGATGTCTCTCTAAATTTTGATTTTAAGTATTTAATATATTTCATTTTTCGTATTTTTGGAGGATATCTATTTATTTCTTTCTCTGGTCTCAAGTTTTTTGATAAATTATCTAAACTGCAAGACATAAATTTAAATGAATCAATAAATCTCAATTTCATACCTCCTATTTTTTTGCTGAAAGATATATATTTTTCTTCAGTATTAGGTATAACATCTATTTTTGATTGATCAAATCCAAGTTCTTTTATAAACAAATGAGAATCATAACCTGTTAAATTATGAATTTTTACTGGAATAAATTTTGGAATTTGATAATTTAAATTACAAATATTATGAGCTGGACCTCTATATTTTCCAGTTATATGACAATGATCAATTACTTTTTCATCATTTAAGATTTGATTTTCACATATATGACAAATATTAGTTCTTTTATAATGATTTTCATCGAACTCTATCATTGATGTGATACTTTCATATTTTTTAGTTTTGTCTTCTATCATTTTTTCAATTTTAAGAGTATCCTCTTTTAACATAGATACAAACTTTTTGATTGTATCAGGTCCTCTATAAACAACAGGAGGTTTAAAGTATTCATTTTCATATTTGATATAATAACAAAATGCATCTGCTACATGTTTTTGATATTTCATAGTATATGATTTAGTTTGATCTTGCTCACATGTATCAATTTTAGGTAAGAGAGATTCAAAATCAGCATATATAGTATATGGTACTCTCATTTTTCTTTCATGATTTTTAAATTGAATAACTTCATCTTTTTTAGGCATATTAATTGTGACAGCCTCTTTACAGTATTCCTCATGTATCTTTAATCTTTCCTCAGAATAAAAATGATTTAAACATCTATCACATAAAAATATTTGATTATTATTAATTTGTGATCTGATCAAACTATTCATATTTTTAATCCAACAATAATGATCTTTCATATAAAACAAGTTTACATGTTTTTCTAATTTATTGTTAGTTATTCTAAGTGGATAAATTGAACCGTCATAACTATAAACATTTACAGATATATTATTTAGTTTTTCAAATTTCTTAATATTGTCTAATGAAACAGGAAAATCAATACCTTTAAAATTTAATTCATCTTTATATTGTTCATATTTTGACACTCTTTGAGGATTTTTTTTTACAGGATGAATTGCTGATAATATTGACCACATAAAACATTTATTATCTTTATTTTTTACATTTATTATGGCTTGTTTAGATTTAATATTTTCAGGTAAATCAATATAACTTGATCCTCTCAAGGGTTGATACTTATTTATTCTCAATTCTAAAAATTTAATTTCTTCAAGACTCCAACCAGATCCTTTTGATATAAAATCATCAGATTCATTTATTAAGTTGTCTATAACATAATCATAAAAAGTATGTAAATCATTAGATTTTAATATAATATGATTCTCAGTTTTAAATGTAAATTCTTGAATTTCTTCATTCAATTTATACAAACAAAACAATTTAAAATTTACCTTTATTCCATTAAATTCTTTCATAATATGCTTTATTTTTTCTATTACAACCTTTCTTTTCTCTTCTAAAAATTCTAGAGGGATTTTAATATTATTATAATTATTAATTCTGTATGATCTTAATCTAGATTTATAAGCAGTTTCATATTCCTTAATTTCTACATTACCTTCATCTAATGCTTTTTTATGTTTTCGACTTGATATGTGATTATCTAAATGTTTATAATATATACCGCAAATAATACATTTTCTTTTTTGTTTTGATCTTTTAATCATTAAGTCTTATATGTTCTTCTTCATCTTCATAATATTTTCCACATATACGACATTTTCTATCTTCTGTAAATAACTTTTCAAGATTTTCTTCTACTGTAAATACATTTTCTTCAGGAAAGACAGATTTAAAATCATTTTTATCAAATCTTAAATTAAAAGAATCAAAAATCTTTTTAATTTTTTTACGTTTTTTAGGTTTATTAATAAATATTTTTTTCTTTTTTTCCAAGTATGCTGACAAATCTAAATTTAATAAATCTACTAAAACAGGTTTATATTCACCTGTTTTTCTGATATATTTAGTTAATAATTTAATTAAATCAACCTTCTTACAACCTTTAGGTTGTTTAATATTCAATAATTTTACTACTTTTCTAAGTTCATTAATAGTCTTTGACTTTAATGTAAACTCCATTTATTAGGAAACATTTTTTGTAATACTTTTTCTAAGATGCTTACTATGATAATTACTTTTCAAATGCCTCTTCTTGTGTGTATATGTATATTGCTTTCCACATTCACATATATATTTTTTATATTTAATTATGGATTCACAACATTTGCAACGACTTTGAGAATTAATTTTTCCATTTCTATGATATATGTAAAACTCATTTACTGATTTCATAGTCAAACAGTGTATGCACTTTTTTGTAAGCTCCATTTATTAGGAAACATTTTTTGTAATACTTTGTAAGAAATCATTCCATATTTTTTCATATTTCTTTTTAACTTTTTGGACTTTTATATTATTTTCAATATTAAAAATATCACAAATCTTTTTCATAAAATAGTAATAGTTAATTGATTTCTCATAATACATAAAATCTAAAAATTTTAAAAACATATCCTCAACTTCTTGAGATATATTATATCTCCTTCTTAATCGATTAAAATAACAAACTCTACTATTATATCTTTGTTTTAAACTTTCGTAATCGATAACATAAAAATATTCTTCTTCTTCCGAATCATAGATTAATTTCATCTTATTATCCATTCATTATCATCTTATTAAACTAATTCAGATGTCCAACTATTAAATTCATCAGGATATCCTAGCCATTTTACAAAATACTTATTTCCTTTCTTTTTTATGATTTTTTCAATTTTATATACATCATCTTTTTTATTATATTTTACCATTTCATTTTCATAAAAAGTTCCTTCAATTTCTTTACTGTTTAAATCTTTTAATCGATAAGTAATTGGATCTGTTTTCAATACTTCAGAAACTATAAAAATCTCTTCAGTGAATGTAGAATCATCTACTTTCCTAAATGTTTTCTTAATTGTAGATATTCTAACACTATCCCCTATCTTAAATTTAGGTTTTTTCATAATCTTTTTAGTATATAAATTTTTATAAACTTGAGATTCATTTTCTCTAGCCTCAACAGGTGTCATTTTTATAGATCTATGATATGAATTGTTATAATTTTTAAGTAATTTGGGTAATACATCAATATATCTTTTAGTATTGTTAGCATGCATATATTTTATAATTTTTTCTCTTATACTTCTATTAAATCTCTCAGCTATTGCAGATTTTATTTCTTTATTTTTAGTTGTAAACCAATGTATATTATTATCTTTAAATAATTTTTGTGTCTGTTTTCCTGTAAATTCAGTACCTTCATCTGTCAAAATGAATTTTGGTATTCTTTCTTTAAAAACTTGTTTAAAACCTTGTATTACTTCTTCAGATGTTTTTCTTTTTATAGGAAAAGCCCAAGCATATTTATTAAAAGCATCTATAACCGTTAACAAATAATTAGTTCCATCATTATATTTACTATAATTTTTTATAAATAACAAATCAGCGTCAAATTGATTATTACTGTTTGGAACATAAACTCTTCTTCTTTTAAATTTACGAATGACAGGTTTATATCTAGTATATACATCTTGTTCATGTAAAAATTCTTCAACATTAGGTAACCCTGTTTTTCTTTTCAATTCATTAATTCCACAATAACCTGTTTCTGGATTATAATATGTCTCTTTTAACTCCCTAAAAAAGTATTCTTTTTACTTCCACAAATAGTACAGATACCTTTACCAACTGGTTTATTATTTTTAGAAGTAGTTTTATGATAATTTTTAGTTGGGGTTTTATCTTTACACTTGACACAATATATAGAAAGACCTAATCCAAAAGTTTTTTTAACTTTAATAATAGGTTTAATAATTCCTCTAGCTAATCTTTCTTGAAATGTTGGATCTTGTATAGCATTTAAATTATCTATTAATTTTTGATCAGCAACATGTCTCAGTTTTGTATCTTTTGTTTTATTGTAATCAATATCATGTTCTTTACATGCTTTATCAACTCTGTTTATTCCAGGATCACCTCTTTTTAATCTTTTTTCTAATTTTGTATTTGGACCACAATATTGATATCCTGGTAAATGCATTTCTGGAAATCCATCCAACAATATCACCACCTTTCTTTTTACAAACCATTTATTTAGAATGAATAAATTTATATCCATTCAATTGCATTTGTTTTACATATTTTTCAACTGGATTAAATTTTAAACTTTTTATGAAATCCTTTTCTCGCATATAAATTTCTTCTTCTGTCTTATTTTTAGCTTTAAACGAATTAATGAGTTCTTTATAAAAATTATAACAATGTCTATATTCTTCTTTCCTTTCTGCTATTTTTAATGTGAGATCTATGGCTTCTACTATACCAACTGATAAACTTAAAAATGCAAGAGGTAGAAAGGCTATTGCTGATAAACCTGTTCCACTTAGAATAACCTTACTTACTGATAATGAAATACTTATCTTTTGATACAAATTTCTACTCTTTCTGTAAACATATAATCTTTTTTCTAAATATACATCCATTTATATAGGATTAAATTTTTTCCTGTATCTCATTTCGGGATTCACTAAATCTAACATAAAAAAATCATATTTTTCTTGAACACTTTTATTATATATTTGTTTGAATTCTTCAGTACTTAATTTACCATCTATCTCTCTTATAATCTGTTGAATTTCTTTTGGTTGTAGATTGAAAAATATAAAGTAATTACAGTTCTTTCTTATATTGATAGGTGTTAAAAAATATGACTGAGATAAATAAATTATAGATGCGTTTTTCTTTCTACCTCTGATAAATAATTCCTGAATGGTTTTTTGATCTTTCTCAGTCACACAATCATCGAAAATAACTAAATTCTTTAATGTAGAATTTAAATCATCTACAGTAATAAAATCATCTGAAGAAAAGAATACTTCTGTTTTTTTGTATTTATCATATAATTCTAATAATGTTTTCTTATTCTTTATATTCTTACATTTCAAAATATCTTCTCTTTCTATATCATCAAACATTGTATATTTTTCTTGCAATTTAGAATATTTAGGCTCGTATAAATCTTTTGCACATATATATAGTGCATCAAAATTTAAAACATCATATATCAAATTTAACAGTAAATTTGTTTTACCTGAACCTGAAGGTCCTGTTATAAGCAATCTAAATGGATGTTTAGGTAACAAAGGATGTTGTTTAGGATCAGGTAATTCTTCTGGTTCTGTGTAATCTTTAATTTTTATCATAATTTACTAGCAGTAAAAATAAAATTTGCTGCAGTAAAAAAATTAATATTATATAAATGAACTTAGAAAAAGAACGGAAACACAAGTTTTTAAAGCAAATAAAAGATTCAATTAAAATAGTAAAAATAGAAAAAGAAATAAGAAAGAATAATGAAGATCAACTAAAAGAAAAAATAGGTATTCAAAAAACCTTAGAGGAATTTCATAAACCAGTCACTCAAGAAATTGAAAAATATGAAAAATCAAATAAAGAGGTTGTAAAAAGTATTCAAAATGTTGTAGAAAATATTTCATTTCCATCTATAGAAGAGCCTATTGAAGCTGTGAAAGAATTAGTATCTTATACTTATGATATCGATCAAAATTTAAATTTAAAATATTTAAAAGAGGAAAAATTATACAGACCGTCAGTATTTTTAAACGATCAAGAAAAATTAGAGGAGATGTATGGAAGAGCTAAACAGTTAAAAGAAGGATTATCTAAGAAAAGAGGCAACTTAAAAAGTACAATTTCTAGGGCTAAAAATTTTTCAGAGGAGGAATTAAACCAGAAAAAGAATGATATAAAAGAAATTAAAAATAAAGAAAATATGTTGCAAAATTATATGCATAGATTAAATATGATTCGAAGTAGTAAAGAAATGAAGGTAGGTAAAGGATTGAATGTATTATCAAATTTAACAGAAAAAATATGTAATGGTAGTAAATCAAAGAAATTGTATAATCAAGTAGCTTTATTGTTAGATATGTTATTAAAAAATAAAGAAATGACTTATAATGATGTACAACGATATCATAAACAATTTCTCTGTTAATAAATGATAAAATATAAAGTTTATTTGAGTGAAGGTCAGAAAAATAAACTTAAATCAGCTTTTAGAAATAAAGTAGAAGTAACATTACAAATAAATATATCTAAAACTCCTAATCATGAGATGTATTTAACTAAAACTCAAATTAATCATATTAATGATAAAAAAAGAATTACAATTAGTAAAACTCAATTAGATAAAAATGGAGGATTTTTACCATTTCTAGCAACACTTATACCCTCTTTAATAACCGCTGCTAAATTTGCAGGTACAGCATTAGCATCAGGTACTTTATCTGGATTAGCTAGTTCAGCTATGCAAAAAAAGGGATCTGGGAAAAAAAAACTTGGAAAGGGAATATATCAACAGTGGGAATCAGCGACAAAATGATTAAAGAAAATATGAAAAATGAAAAAAGGATTTAGAGGTGTGTTTACCTCCGATTTATTACCTAAAACAATAGGAAAATTTGAAAATGGAATCATTAATTTAGATGTATCAACAGGTCCCGGAACTCATTGGGTTTGTTATTATAATGATCCTAAATATAAATATGTGGAATATTTTGATCCGTTTGGTGAATATGATAATATGAAGAAGGATTATATTCCTAAAAATATTAAATCATTTCTTGTTACATCCAATAAAAAAATAGGTTATAATGATAGTTTTTTACAGAAACCTTCATCTGTGAAATGTGGTATATTTTGTATGAAATATATAAGAGAAAGGAATAAAGGTATATCACCTAAAAATGTTCTCAAATCATTTCCTACACAAAAACCTAGTGATTATAATGAAAATTTTGTTATGTATAAATGATAATATTAAAATCTGAAGGTCATGAGAGATCAGAGGAATTTACTGTAAATTTTATTACACCTCTTAAAATAAAAAAATTAGCTTTACACTCATTCTCTATGGAAGTTTCCTGGTTTAATATAAGTAAGAATTATGGAAATAACATATTTAGATTGTATACATTAGACACAGATATAACAATTATTATCTCAAATGGTAATTATACTGTAAGAGGTTTAAATGAGTATATGATGAAAATATTCGGTAAGGATCCACCTGTGAAATTTGGTATTATTGAAGCAAGACAAAGAATATCTATTAAACTGAAAAAAAATTGGGTAATTGATTTTATAGAAAGTAACTTTCATAAAATTATAGGTTTTTTAAAACCGACATATGGAAGTTATGATGAAGAAATAGAGATTGAAGGTGAACATATTGCTGATATATCTAATGGAAATGATAATATTTATATTCACTGTGATGTTGTAAAAGGATCTTTAATAAATCAATATAATTCAGAAGTCATATATTCTTTCACTAATAAAAACCCTCCAGGTAGTATAATTTCAAAAGAATTTAATAATTGGATATTTTTTCCTGTTAAAGTAGATCCTGTTGAAAGAATAAAAATGAGGATTACTAATCAAAAAGGTGAATTAATAGATTTAAATAAAGGAGCTGTAGAATTTAATTTTATTTCTTCTTAAATAAATGAATAGAAGAAAAAGTAAAAAAATACAAGGATTTTTAAAGGTTTTATTGAAACCTAAGAATATATTAAATGAAATATTTTCTATGAAAAAGAAAGGAGGTGGTTTAAAAATTCTTCCTAAATAAATGATTTATGATTTAAGTGATACTCGTTATTATTATAATGATCACATTAAAAGTTATGAATTAAGAGAAATTCATCCAAAAGAACATAGTTCAGATGAGAATGCTACCTATGTTTTTCATATTAATGATACTAAAGCAAAAATTTTATATTCTAGAAGATATCTTGAACTAAAATTAAAAATTACAAAAAATGATAAATCATCCATTGGAAACGAAAATGTGAGTCTGGTAAATGGTGGAGGTTTTATCAAAACTTTAAAAGTACATATAGGAGATACCGAAATTGAATCAAATACACAGTCAAATTTTTCAATCATGAATCATGTTTTAAGATTAATTCATTATACTCCTGATTATCTAACATCACAAGCTCAAAATGAATTTTTTTATCTAGATACATCTGATTCAGCTGACCGTAATGAGTTTAAATATGATGGTACTTTAGAAGATACTACTAATATAACTGAATTTTTTAATAATTTGAAAATGAATAAAGATTATAACGAAGGATTCGTAAAGAGATGGGAACTAACGAAAGATAGCAATGTCATTAAAATATGGACACCTTTAAAAGATATAATCGATTTCTTTAGAGAATATGAAAAGATAATTTCAGGTTTTGAAGTGAAAATAGAAATTCAAAGAAATGAAAATAAAAATATGATATATACTAATATAAGAAACGAAAATTATAAGGTAGTAGTTGAAGGTTTAACCTTGCATTTACCTTATATAGAATTAAAAAATTCTGCAGAAAGCTTGTTTCTAGAATCATATCTATCTGATAAAGATATAGAGGTAAATTGGGATCGATATAGATTTAAGATGGTAGGCCCATATAGAAGCAACAGTGGATCTGTGACAGCAACTACAGCGTCAGATGAAGTTTTAAGTGTCTATGTTATTCCTCAATATGTTGAAAGAGATAGTAATTATGAAAAAAATAATATGATATTTGATCATATAGATATGACAGAATGCTGGTTGATGATTAATAATAAACAAGTTCCTCTTATGCGTTATAAAACAAATTTTGCCAATAAAGATTATGGTAGAGTGTATGAAGCTCTTTTACATGAAGGATTAAACGATAATAATACAGAAACAGGATTTTTGATAAATAAGAAGAATTTTGGTGATCTGTATCCTATTTTTTCTTTTGACTCATCAAATCATGAAAACTATACCGATTTAAATAATTTAGATATTGAATTTAATTGGATAACGAATAGTCAAAAGGAATATAAGTTTTATTTTATTTTTAAAGAAAGAAAGAGATGTTTTATAAATTTAAAAAATAAAACTATAACAATGGTTAAGAGTTTAAAATCTTAAAATTAAATAAATGAGTGCTTATTATCCACCTTATGATGATCAAATGAAAGAAGGACCTATTGGACCTCCTGGTATAGGTTTTAAATTAATGAATGACGGAAATTATGATATGGAAAATAGAATTTTAAAAAATTGTGAAAATCCTATAGATGATTTAGATTTAACCACTAAAAGTTTTGTTTTGAATAAAATAGAGAATAATCATCATGAATTGAGAGATCATATAGAAACTAAATATGATGAGAGTTTTTTATCCTTTACTGTAGAAACAGGCAAGAGAATAAAAGAATTAAATGATACAACTTTACATTCTTTAGAAGGAAAAGTTTTTGATGCAAAAGGAAAAAGAATAGGAAATGTTGCAGATCCTAAAGATGAAAAAAATGTTGTGAATAAAAGATATTTTGAAAAAAATACGTTAATATTACAGAATGATAAATTTGATGCAAATAATAAAATAATTACGAATGTTTCAGAACCTGAAAATGATAAAGATGCTGTCAATAAAATATATTTAGACAATAGAGACATCTGGGTTACTATACTAGATGATTTTCATACAGATGGGGATTATAAAAAAGTAAATTTCAACATGATGAGCTCAAAATTACTGGATCAAGAGATGCGATTATCTACAGATATGTATATGAAAATTTCCATATATATAGATATATATGATACAGTAGAAAGTAAATATATATATAATAAAAGTCCACTGATATCTCTGGAAATCAATGGTAAGGAAATTTTAAATGTTAATAGAGATGTAGTAACCTGTTTTGTTTATGGTAAACGTGATGATATCATCACATTAAAGATAAAATGTGATGGTAACGCTTTAAAACCTTATATGCATATTTAAAAAATTTCTTTCTAATAAATGGATATTGATTGGAATGAATTTTCCAGAAAAAATTTATCTGAAGATGTAATTAGAAATCTTATTAGTCATGTAAATTGGGATTTAGTTTTACAATATTCAACACTGTCTGAATCTTTTATTGAAGAATTTGCTCAACCTGATGATTGGCCTAAAATTTCTAGATATCAAAAATTATCAGAAGATTTTATAGAAAAATGTAAAGATAAAGTAGATTGGGTAAACATATCTCAATATCAAACTTTAAGTAACGAATTTATCATAAAATTTTCTGATAATTTAGATTTATACAAAGTATCAATATTTCAAAATCTTACCGAAGATACCATGAGAGTATTAAAAGATGATTTAAATTGGTTGTATATAACTAGATATCAAACATTTAGTGAAAATTTTATAGAAGAATTTATGCATAAATTAGATTTTTGTTATTTGATTAAATATAAATTTGAGCTATTACCTGATCACTTTTTTAATGTGTATTGGAAAAAAGTACAAGCTATACAGATGAGTGAATTAAATAAAAAGTTTGGTCATCATGAAATAGAACCTTACCAAGAGAAAATTATTGAAGAGATATATGAAGTTAAATCAGTCTTGAGAGAGTGTGTTTATATTTTGAGACAATTAACAAACAAAGATGATAAATAAATATTTAATAAAAATGTTTCTATATAAATGGATGTTACATATAATAATGGTATGGAAAAAAAAACTATGTCTTTCTTAAATATAGAGAATCCTACTGAAGTGAAATCTATTTTTATATATAATTGTTCTCTTGAAGGAATAGAAAATTTAACTAATTTAAAAGAATTATATTGTGTGTGAAATAAATTAAAATCTCTTGATGAAATAAAAAATTTCATAAATATAGAAACATTAGATTGTAGCGAAAATGATATTACATCTCTTGAAGGTATAAAAAATTTAACTAATTTAAAAAAAATATATTGTGATTTAAATAAATTAACATCCCTTGAAGGAATAGAAAATTTAACTAATTTAGAAACATTAAATTGTAGCATAAATGATATTACATCTCTTGAAGGTATAAAAAATTTAACTAATTTAAAAAAATTATATTGTGGAGGAAATAAATTAACATCTCTTGAAGGTATAAAAAATTTAACTAATTTAAAAGAATTATATTGTGAGGGAAATAAATTAACATCCCTTGAAGGAATAGAAAATTTAACTAATTTAGAAACATTATATTGTAGCGAAAATGATATTACATCTAGAATAAATGAGTATGATGAAGAACCTATGATGTTAAGAAGAAATAATGTAGGATTTCCAGTCTTAAAAAATGTTTACTAATAAATGGAAGAGTTCAATAGTGGTCAAACATATGATGATTTATATCCTGGAAAATATGATCATTGAAAAAATTAAAAATATGATTGCAGCAATCGTAAAGTTAATTGGTGAAGAAAAAGAGTATTACCTTTCGAATAAATAAAATCAATAAAGGAAGATTTTTATATTTAGGTGATAACATATTAGAGAAAGCTTAATAGAGTTAAAAAATAATTCTAAATAAATGGATCTTTATAAGATTAAAAAATCTCTAGAAAAGAAAGGAATTAGTGTATTAGCAAGATTTATAGAATCAAATGGTGATACTGGAACAGCATTTTTAAGTAATTATAATGATAAAGATCTTAAAAAAATTAGTAAGAATATTAAGTCATATTATAATTTTGGTGGAGAGAAAAAATTTAGTAAAGATTGTATACAACTTACTTTTATTGAAAAAAGTAATTAGAGGAATCATTTTTATATTATAATATAGAAATTAAATCATTACTTTTTCATATGTCATTTATTATATCTCTTTGCATTTATTTTTTCATCATCCGTTCTGATGATGATGAATTAGAGGAAGTATATACTTAAGAGGAAGTACTTATCATAACTGGTTTGACTTCCTAGATTATGAAGTAACTTTACATACCATTAATCCATTGTAAGATCATTCAAATCTTCCTTCATTTTAATTACATTAGCTTGATTGATAGTTTTTTCCAATTTCGATTTTCTACAGTTATAATCATCAATACTTTCTTCTATAGAAATTAAATCATTACTTATTCTTTTTAATCTCTTTTTTAAATCTCTTCGTTTCTCATATAATTTACGTAATTTATCTTTTACATTTATCAAATCTCTTTCTGTTTGAGCCAATGACCCTACAGTATTTTTTTCAATAGATTTAAAGAAAAATTCGAATCGTGATTTTGCATTAATTTTTTCATCATTTGATTCCATTCTGCTTAAAGGAAAGTTTATCACACAGTGAACCTTTATATAAACTGCTCTTATCAGTCAAAAAGTGACCCTCACATCAGGAAGTGGTTTTTGTTTCAGGAAGCGATGTTAAATCTATAAAGCGAGGTCAATAAATATTATTTCCGGCCCTGTTAGAGATATACACCACAAGCCAGGATATGTTTTTGATAATAAATGACCTCAGACTTTTCAACCTCATTAAGACTGATTGCACGCTCATATAAACGGATGTATGATTATTTAAGTATTTCGGGTGAGAAAGCATTTTTATATCTAGGTTCTTTTTATGGAGGACTAACAGCCCCTCCATTTATTTTAAAACTTAATAAATTACTATCAAGATTTTATGATCTCTATAAAACGCGTCCGTAATTTACGTTTCAATATATTTTGAGTGTAATCCTATTTTTAGGATCTCTTTTAAAGTTTATTTAAAGGATTCATTTTTTCACGCATTTTTATTTAATTTCATCCTTTTTATCTATGGGGAGACTAATGGTCCCCTCATAACTATCAAAATAAGGTAGCTCCAAAATGGGGCTCCCTTGATCTCATGCATTTATCTAAACTAAATGTAAGGCCTGCTATAAAATCATGTTTTTAATATTAACCTTTTTTTATATATATAAAAAAAAGATAAAATTAAGTTTTTAGTATTAAAATATAAGGATTTTTTTGACGCCATTTAAAATGGCATTATATTTTTTAATATCTTCAAATTTATAGTATATCTCACGCATTTATCTAAAAAAAAAGTTAAAATTTGGTCTAAATGTAAAAAAGGCCTTATTTTGATATAAAATCATGTTTTTAATATTAATATGGATCGATACCTTTTTTTATATATAAAAAAGATAAAAATAAGCTATAAAATATAGTTTTTAGTGTATAAAGTACATGTGTGCTCGTAAGGTGGTTTAGATACTACTCACATCAAGCTGTAGAATTGATTTGCCCGACGTGCTCTATCGTAACTAGATATAAGACGCCCAAGCGGAAGCAAGAAGATCACCAACAACTTACCAACAATTGCTCTCACTAGTAGTTTGATTATTTTTAGGATAAGCAGGATTATTTCGGTTCAGTTTCTCACTTTGCTTAGTTGCCTCGTGGGTTGCATGTTCGATTTGCTGTTTGGTTAGTTTTAATTTAGTTTGCGAACTTTCCTCACTTTTACTAGTTAAATTAGTATCAGCATTAGTAGGATTGACATCATTAGTAGTACAGAGTTCTTTACCTACGTTGGCTTTAAGAGCCGGTATCTCAACAGCAGGGGAGAGGGAGTATAGTTAAACTGTACTTACCACAGCCCAGCACTGCAGCCATCTGGTCCAGTTCCTCATTCATTAAGTCCATCCGACGATTCATCTCCTCGTGAACTTTCTTGTCTTCCGGCCTCTTCGTCTCTTTTTCAATCTCTGCTTCCAGCTCGGTCACTCTCTTTTTAAGTGCTAGAGCGCGCTCAATAGTAGTAGAAGGTACTAACACACTAGCCTCATCATCAAAAACGATCATCGCATTTCCGTCACTCACATCCCCAGGCGTTACCTGGACTTCGCCGCTCATCTCGGGAGCACTCATCATCACTTCCTACTAGCTCGGAGTCTAAGCTCCGAATCAAGTATACGGAATGAAACTGTAACCCGAGGAATCGCGCCAACTTGGCGCTGGATCGTACTTTGAAAAATGAGTGTGTGTGTGGGGGGGGGGGGGGTCTATAGAGCTGTTTCAACCACATGCCATTCCCTTAGTAACGAGCTTTAGCAACGCGCTGGTACACATACAACCCATAGATCGCCCATTGCTATACACGTTGTACGTTGCTTCAAAAATATTAATTTAAACATTAAGTAATAATTATGTCATCTAAATATTTTCAGGATATGGATGATCGAGCTAAAGCTCGATATTTACTAAAAATTGCATCAATAGGAAACAAAGATCCTTATTCAATGTGTAAAAGTGAATTTACAACATGTGCATCAGATTTTCCAAAACTTAGTTATTTCGATATGGTGAACTACTTAGTTTTCGGGAAAAGGCATGTAGCGAAGTCTAGAAACGTTTAATCAGTTTGCTTGTGGCTGGGTGAAAGATGTATACACAGTCAAGATCTCAGGATTATACCTCGTAATTGGAAAGGTAAGGGTACATGCTAGCTTTTATTTATTTTGATGATGTTTTAATAGATTGATATTGTATTTTTTCATATTTTATACATTTATTTTAAACCATAATGTAAGAATTTATGGCACTTTCTTTCACTTAATCATATTATTTAAATCTAAAATTTATATATATATTTATATATATATATTTATATATATATATATATGTAAACACAAATGTGTGTGTGTGTTGTAGAATATAAAAACTGGTTTTATGAAATTTGTCTCGTACACTTTATTAGGGGGGGGAATAAGTTTTGTGATACTTTTGTACTTATTATTTGTACTGATTATGTAGATTTTATGTGATATTTCACAGAGTTGACAATTAATAATTTCTACAAATAATAAAAGTCATAAGCAATTTTACGTTAGTATTTTCCTGATAAGTTGATATAGATCAGGAATTCTAATCCCTGAAGGGATGAACAAAGTTTGGCTAGAATTATATATCCATATATAATCTGTTCATGATTTATAAGTAGCACAGGCTGGCTAAAGAATCTGGAATTCAGGGAATATCAGTATTCTGAGAAATATCAGGGAATTCCTAAAAAGAAACTGTAAAATCGGGGAAATTGGAATTTTTTTGGTAATCGCAGCTTTGTTCCAACTCGTGACAATACACATGTATAGAATTCCTTATTTGTGCTCCATATAACAGGAGACAGCCTATTAGACACCTCAATAGAAGAAGATAGTTTTAAAATTTCAATGTTTCTCAGTGATCCCTCTTACCTTAATTATTTTTAAAGTTGTCAAGACATTTCATATGATAGGAAAAGCAAATTAAAAAAATACTGTTTCTGCTACATAATTTTATTGCAATAAGTGATTTTACAGAACACTGCTCAATGTATAGCTGAGTTTTATAGCTTATCTAGAATTTTAATGCTTGATGAATTAATATTTGAAATAATACTGTTTTTATATAACTCTTGCATAAATATTACACTTTGATTATTATACTTTTCAATGCTGAAAGTAATTAATTTTAACTATTTAATCTTAAATATCACTTTCAATTTTATTAATTAACTTTTTATGCTTGTTAAACTAATATTCAGTAAAAGTAGATAGTGAAACATATCAGGGAATTTTTTAAGATATTATCTTGAAACTAGGTAATTTTTTATCCGAGATCCTGTAGCCACGCTATAGCAATTCATTATTTATAGTTTCATGTGTGGAATTACTGTAAATTTTTAGTGGTGATGGAATTTTATACGCCAAATTATACTTTACATCGAAAAGCATTTGGCTCTCATATGCATGATTCAAAATGTAGCATAGAACCATGATACATAACTGCTGCATAAATATGTGGGTGGAGCATATAAATTTTGTTCAGGGTTACATGAAGGGGGGGGGGGGGGAGTTATCACATTCAGTGTTTGGCATGGCAAAATGAATTTGTCTTCCTTGCTTTGTATATTTTTTATTATGCCTGCGAAAGCTAAATGCTTTTCAGCTTGAAGTAAAGTTGGCGGCACCACAAAAAATGTACAATAATTCTGCATATGGAATTTATGGCTTTACCCACTTACTTAATGGCTATGTCATGCTAACGAAGTAAATGTTTACGTAACGCTTGATCGTTATGAATCTGTGGAACTTACCTAAAAGTGAAACGGAGTCTGTCAGCTATTTCCAAAAGTACAGCATACTACCGGAAACATTAGTCTGCTAAACATTTGCCGTCAAGTGTATGTATTTCCTGCAAAGGAGTGCGCAATTCCTGTATCTGCATGCGCTTCCTTTTAGTTTAAATGATTTTGTGCTAAATACTATATATTTTTTGTGTATTATTTCATTGAATATTGTATGTACTTAATAATATTTTAAATGTTACTTGTATTAATTGCTTCTGTTTATGTTCAGTATTATGAAATACATGAATTTTATAATGATTTAAAAAATAAAATTGAAAAATCTGGAAAAAGTCTGTGTCATTTATTTATAAGCATCTCCAGCATTTAGCTAAATCATTTATTTTGGTTCTCTAAGCAAATTATCACAAATATTAAATATATATTTAATTAATGAACTTGTTGCATAATTTTGAATATGGAAAGTCAAATTATTTAACAATTTCACGTAACTTTTCTGATGAATTTATTTAAAAAACATGCAATATTGGAGGATAGTAATATGCCAGTATTTTAAAATGTATGCAATTCATTTTCGAAAATTCTTGTACACAGAATACTTTCATATGACATAAAGGTATTAAACTATTTAAAATCCTAGCCAAATATTAAATTAAAATAATGGGCTTTCTGGAAAATCTATTATTTGCATTTTGTCATTTGCATGGACTAAAATTGCAAGTTATCTAATATAATTTTAACTACTATATAGAAGTAATTACTATATATATATACATATATAGAAGTAATTACTATGTATATAGCAAATACTTATTCGACATTGCAAGAAAAACTTTCTCCGGCTAAACGAGAGGATGGATTTTAAAATAATGTAAATTGAACTACAGTTACAAAAGTCTATTTTGAAAATAGTCAATTGCAAAATAAAATTATAATAACCATCTAAATGCTGCCACATAAAAAGTGGAAACTAGGTTTAAATGGGCCAAATTTTCCACAAAAAGTATTTTGTGAGTTTCTGAATTTATTAGCATTTGGTCTGGTAACATAAAATGTCTCCAGTGGGAAGTGGATGTTTCCGGAAAGGAAACCCCCCCCCCCTGTATGTATTCTTAAAAGAAACACAAAATCTTTGGCAATGATATCGCTATAACAAATCAATAAAATAGAATACAATTCGGTAATACTACTTCAATCAATAAATGTCAGAGATTTTTTAATTTTTGGGTAAATAGGACAGAAGAAAGCCATCAATTTTTCGAACATTTAAAATCAAAAATAGGATGAGCATGAAAAAGTATAATATTTAAAAATGTTACAAAAATAGATATTTGAATATTCGCCATCATTTATATAGAACGCTAATATGCACCATTTTCGAGATATTTTGAGTTTTTGATTTGAAATAGAAAAAAATCATAAATAATAAAATGCAATCAATATTATCAAGTGAGTGCATATTTTGCAATTACTTTTAACAAGAAATAAATGAATACCATTGTTTCTTTAGATATTGAAAATTTTACTTCTCCACATGCAGTAGTATATATATTAAACAAATTAAGTAAATCAAAATATATTTGTTGTACAATCAACAACCGTCTCAGAATCTCTTAATTTTCTCCAGGACAAGGGAAAGACCTTCAATTTTTTTATTTCGATAATTAAAAAGAAATTTTTAAAATGATTATATTACAATTTGTTACAAAAATAGGCATTTTATATGTAATATTTCATTTAGTAAATTAAACGATTTACAGGATAATGTTTTGTTTAAAACAGATTTTTTTTAAATATATATACTACTCACTATTATTAAAGGAGTAAATTCTATACTACTCACTATTATTAAAGGAGTAAGTACTTCTAACCAGAAATAAATGGACAACATTGTTTAGTAGTTGTTTATTTATTATATTAGAAATTAGAAATTTTTTTACTTTTCTAAGCGTAGGGATACATATCTCGAAATAATGAAGCGAATTACACGAAATTTTGTAGTAAGCATACTAAATCGGTATTAATAAAAATCCTATTAATTTTCAGCGATATCTAGTTATAAGAAAGCTTTAATTCGCGTTGTTTTCTAAAAATGCATAAAAACATCGCTTTTTGGGTAAAATGTTTTATTCATAACATGCCATAAGTAACTTCAATAGAGACAAATCATACACACATACATATATATACCGTTATCAACCGTTATACATATATATATATATATATAACGGCGAAGTTGAATATTGGACACTTTTGAAATAGAGTAGCATCTTTGTCGGCATCTGGTATGGGTCTGCTCAGGATCAACCAGTATTCAAATATTTGATTCTAGTCACAATACTTTCCTTAAGTAAAAGCTCAAACTTTTACATCCTTTGTATGACATCACATATATTCGAATATGAAAAGATGCTTGTATAAACAATTTTACACAACAGTTTTAAAAAATTTCCATATTACCTAATTTCTTTTTTTAAATACTAAATATGTATTCATCAGAAAATACATATGCTTTTCTATTTTAATATATAGATTTAAAAATATAGAAAAAAGCCCCAGGATTATAAATAAACTTGACTGACTGAACTTTGCGGTACAAAATGCTCACAACAAGCAAGTTTTTTTACTTTCCCTAGTTTTATAATCTGTATGCAGGGCACGGAATTTTAGTTCAGAGTTTGCTTACCAAAAGAACTTTACACTCACCAGTTTAATATAAATAACATTGCATAATCTGTTTGTCATTTCTTATCGAAGACAAAATTGCATTAAATAAAGCTGAATATCCAGCCATTTTACAAGTTATAGTGTGATTTGGTTTATTGCAGTTTGGAGAAGCATTTTAAGAACAAATTTAAACAATTTGCAGCCTACGATTGCTAGCTTTATGTGGTATATCAATAACTGTGCAAGAACATTAATAGAGATATTCAATGGAAATATGCACCCAAGAAAAAAACAAATAGATCACTTCTACAGAGTTAACTTATGTTATACATAATTATGCCTGTTTTCTCTTGCATATCTTCAGCAATAACTAATACAGCAACAGAACAACCGACCTTTTTTATATATAAATGAGTCAGCTGCTATATTACTGTACAAGTTCACAACTCAATATATATTACTAATAAAAGCCTTGCAATGATCTCTTATTCGAGACCAGCGTCATCTGGCAGTGGCGGCTTTTAGGGAAACTTTTTTCTTCTCGGTCGGCACACTCTCTTTTCTAGGCACTGTAGCGAGAGCCCACGGCGGCCATTTGGAACTGAAATTATGTGTAGTAAGAATGACTTTTGTGGTCATATTTCTAAATAATTTTGAAATTGAATTAATTTTGTACCACTTTAATATAAATGAAATTAATGTAATTTTTAAGATAATATTAAGACATTAAACGGATAAAACGTTTTTCTCCCATAATTGTGTCTTTTTTGAAGTAATGTATAGTTCTGCTCGGAAGTACGTACGCTCAAACACGTAAGAGATTACTAGATTTTATACAACTTGTAGCTGGGTGCAGCCTGGAATCCCTGAGGGTGACTTTGTTTTCCCCAAATATTGGAAAAAACCCGAGGGGGATTCCCATCCTGCGCCTCTAGGGGCGCTCCAATTCCATCTTATCTTTCTCTACTTCTACTGGAAGCTCACTTGGGCCCCAGTTTCTTCCTTTCTGGAGACTTAGGGACAGGCTCAACTTCGCTCATCGCCCCCCCCCCCCCCCCAAGCGCAATTTAGATTTACATTCTATCCATTTTATGAAACACCTTTTCCTTAGTCATTTTAAGGATCATATCCTCTCCTGGGCACTTCTCTGACCCCGTCCTTGAGGTCTTGAGGAGGGCGATTCCCCAAATTTGTTCCTAGTTTCAAATTAAAATGGCAAACACATGGATGCGGCCTCTATGATCGCACTTCTAAAACGATGAGAGGGTGGAGATTAGTCCAGATGGTCATTCTTTTGGTCATCTACAGTTTTAGCTCATTTAGGCATTGAACCTAGCTGGAGGTCATTCAGATAACATGTGACTAGAAGTAAAAAGCTACTATTGTGGTATGCTGCTGTGTGAGATTCACAAATTCATCTTCTTTAAATATGGCTGCCTTTTGCGGTCTTCTAATTATTCAGGTAATTTTGTTTCAATTATTTAAAATATTTTCATAAAATTTCTTAGTTGACGATGACTTTTGTTAATTTTTGATGTGTTTCAACAGATAAAATAAATTTGATGCTGAATTTGGTTTATGGTATTAGCCCCAGAAAAATATTGATAAACAAATCATTTTTTTCACGTCTTTGTCTAAAGTACTAAAATAATGTCTATAGGCCCCGTGGCTATTCTATGATGATTTCAGAGGCAATCAATTAAGCAAGGGTGTAAAATGATCTTAATTTTGTAATTTTTCCAGTTTCATTGCAAATAAAGAAAAATGATACAAAAGTTTTTTGAAGTAAAATATTCCTTTATGAATATTTGCATAAAAGGGCAAAAGCTGTTTCTAAATTGTTAGAGCTGTTTTGCAAATTAATAAATTTATTCTATAGACTCAATTTACGAATTTGACAGATTCTTTTGCTCATGTATACAAATTTCTGTCTAGATATACGTTCAATAATCTGTAAATATTATTTATTTTGCATAATTACATTTTTAGTTAAAATTATAATGTACTATGCAAAATATTAAATAAACAATTTAAAAATTTATAACATACATTTTGATAGTGTGATTTCTTTTTTATTTCTACCCAAGTAATTTATTACCCCTATCCCTATGTTCTAGTCAACTTAAAACATCTTAGTTATTATTCTTCTATATGAAGTAGTATTGTATGATATGTAGTATTTTTATGATACCGAGAAGAAATGAAACATTGACGTTCCTATTTCTCCAATGAATGGACACTTTCCCTGCAATACATGGTACTTACTTTCCCTGCATTACATGGTAATGTACATAGGCGCCGAGTTTTCAAAATCTCAGGGGGGGGGGGGCACAATCCAATAAGTTATACAAAAGATTCACAAAGTCGATAAAGATATAATAACGTACAAGACCTCCTTGAAGAAAGCAAGCATATGTCAGTTAGGTGACTACAATTGTTTCGAAGGCATTATAATCTCCTTCTTCAGGCCAAAAGAACAGTATGCGCCCTTAACAACCGCCAAGATCGAACGGCAGTAGTGGTTGTTAAGAGCGCATACTGTTATTTTGGTATGAAAAAGGTATATAATGCCGTCTAAGCAACTATAGTCACCTAACTGACATATATACGCTTTCCTCAAGGAAATTTTGTAAATTATTGTCTTACAAGCAACAGTTTTGGACTGGGATAACTGAGTGTTTAAGTCACGGGGATTGTACTCTGAGGACCTGAGTTCGATTTCCGGCTTTACTTAAACTATCACTGTGTACGAGCACTTTAAATTTGTGGATTTCAAAGTCCTTCGGATCGGTTGGTAGCAAGGGAAGGGTAGTCGGTCCTTGTGGATGTCGCCCCCCACTGGGTTCAGTAAAAATTAGATGGCACTGTTCCGACGGTCTAAACAGATATCTTATACCTCGATAGGTCAGATGGTCTGGGTCGAAAGAAAGAAATCTGCAGTTTTATTTATTGTACGATAAGTATTTTTAATCTCTTTAGGCCTTGCGGTACTCTAATTTACCACTTATAAAACTTGGACTCCTTGATTCCTGAACTTACTCCCTTCTTGACGTACCAGATGCCATTTTCTACGCATTGCATTTTCTCCCTTCGAGGAGCAATTAGGGTTTGAAAGTAAAGGGAGTGGGAGCTACAAGGCTGAAGATCTCAACTTCGTAGTTATCATTGATAGTTATTACTGGAAGGAGACAGCTGTTTTTTTTTTAAATGCCCATGGTTGTAAATATTCCGTTTCTCTTTGAATTAGGTAGTCAGTCGAAAAAGTTCTGGTAACTAGTTGTTTTTGTGATTAGCCTAAACATGTTTCCTGGAAGTAAAGAGGAGCTTGGTTTGTGTGCGAGATATTTTACGGCGCTATGGTAAGAAAGATGTGAACAAGACTGAACTGAAATATGACATTTATGTTGATAGGATTTTATTTCAATCATTTTTATGTTTGAAAAATTTCATTTTCTGGTATTTAGTAAAATATGAAGTTAGAAATTTCCCAGAGGGGGCAAAGCCCCTTCTGGAAAAGTTCAGCGGGGGCTCATGCTCTTTTTTTTTTTTGCGAATAGCCCACAAAAATCGTCAAAATCTAAAATAAAAACTATGTATGCCCAAATATATCAATAAAATGCTTGTTTTATACATAATGTTTAACGGTGAAAGGAATAAGACCAATACCATTACACTAGGCCATTACGCTACGCCACCTTTGAAAATAAGTCCAGTTGCTAAATGAGGATGAAAATTGAATTAAAAGTGCAAATTCGGTGTCATTTTATATAATTATGAATGCTATTTTGTGCACTTCAATAATTCATTATATATAACTTAGTATAATGAATTATTGAAGAAATAAAGAGACCGTGAATGTGAAGCTGCAGGGAAAGTCATATGCTGCCCACATCAGATTTTTTATTCTTAATACGCCCTATTTGTATCACTGCTCTCGAAAGATATATTTTTAATTTTCTAACCCCCTTTTTTAATCAATTTGGAAGCATTTGGATATTTCCCTGTGCTTTTGTTGGACCCATGTATCTCTAAAATCTTTTCAGATGTTTTTGTTTATTATTTTTTCCAAAACTAAGAAAAATAAATCAAAATATTACGTTTCTACCATCTTGTCCTCCAATGATTTCAAATATATATATATATATAAATATAAAATTGTAAATCCAATATATATATATATATAAATATAAAATTGTAAATCCAATATATATATATATATAAATATAAAATTGTAAATCCAATATATATATATATATATATATATATATATATATATATATATATATATATATATATTTGCTTTTCGTATTTTTCTCTTAGTCTTGTGATGCTCTTTATCTTTTGACACCAAATTAGAATGATTTTAATTTTCAACCCCTCCTCCCCCTTTCCTTCCCAATTGCTCTGTTCTATTCTAGGTATTTCTTCTGCATTTGAATATTCTAACATTTTTTATATATTTTCATTCACTTGTCACAAACTCGGGGAGATTTTAAACATTACATTTCTATCACCTTCATCCACCAGTGAATCTATAACAATAGAAGGAAGAATCTATATGTTTGTTTGTCCACAATTCCGCGCGATATAAGGCCTGAAATTTTTAACACAGTCGCATCTATACCTGAACTGATGCGCCTCGCAGGCCTTTTCCCAAAATATTAATTACATTTTTAACAAACTTTTAAATTCTAAAATCAGGTAATCTCCAGTTACCGATATTATCTAACAGATACATTCATGATTTAACAGCTACAGGACCTCCAGCCGCCGATACGATCTAACAGCTACCCATGCGATTTAACAGCTACCGTCACTATCTACTGCCACGTTCATCTCCTAGAGGTTATTAATCTTTCATTCATTTATTTTTTGCTTTACGAAGAGACTGTATTTTCTTTTTTCTTTACGGAGTGAGTACATGGTAATTTGACGTCGGTTTAGAATTTGAAGAAAATTGAGTAGTATTATCTGTAAATATATTTATTTAAGTAACGGGGTTTTATTTACGTCCCGGTCAACACCGGGTAATTCATTCCAGTGACACAATAAAACAAATTTTAAATTTGTCAATGTGTATCATTTTCCTTTAATTTAGCTAGTATTCCATTACTCTATATCTATGTTTCTGCAGTATTTGAATCATTTTAGAGGGGAGCTGTTACATTGAATTTTCAGTCAGAATGTAACATTGTAGTTTCGGAAGAGGAAACTGGACCTAAGAAGATGGTCCCTGAAACAGCTATATAATATGTATAAGCTTCCCTGGAGCGCATATGTATAAGCTTCTCTGCAACGGACGTGGATCAGGAGAAGAGCGGATGCACTGGAATTTCAAGGGGACTCCAATGCTCGCCGAGCGAAAGGGGCTGACCCTAAAGGTCAAAGAATAACATGCTGACCCTGGAAAAGGCGACGTGAGAAGTTTTCACAAACGAAACAAATATTTGGTTTCTAGAATTTCAATAAGGAAATCAAGCAAATAATATTGCCGTAAGGTGTGTTCTAAATATTTGGCTATCCAATGGTAGACCGGGGCACCTTGTAGAGGAGACAGACAGAGAGAGTGAGTTTTAAGTTTTAAAATGGTGAAATCGAAGACTTGAAAATAAATGTTGGTCCGGAGCGGCCGCAAGGAGAGACGAACGGAGCTGACCCTTTCGCCGAGACAAAACGTCTTACAACCCTGGATCACAACGGTCCGATGGAGGTCCTTTTTTATATACATACTCCCATGAAGGTTTCTTGGCACTCTCGGAACCCTCTACCTCGGTTATCCTGAACTAAAAGGGGATGTCAAATTTACACGCCATTAAGATAGTGTTGGGAATTATTATTATATTAAAATTATATGTAATAACAGGTAATTAGAATTTATATTTTGAGTGTATTGTTTGAAGTTAATATCATGATCTCTGGGATAATGAACTTAGTGTAAACATGTATATTAAAATATTATTAGTAGATAATTCCTTAATATACGAAATATCCCAAATAAATGCCATTGTTTTATTGTTAATTACTAGACCTCATTTCAAGTGTTTGTGTAAATTGTTTTAATTGAATTATTTCTGTGAACACGGCCTTCTTCGCGTCTATACCAGACGTGTGTGATACTCACGTAGCAAGGTCTACAATGAACAGTTCCAAACAGCTTCGAAATAGGATTCCTGGTTTTATCTTCGAAACCAAAACCTTAACAATGTAAATATTTTTGCGTTTTTAATTTAATAACGATTAACTATTTAAGTAAATTGCTGATAATATCCTGCAAAATTTTGAATTGTCCTGTTATATTATAACTTAGCTTTTTGGTGATTGAAATGCTTTTTTTCATTTCTCCTTTTTCCTAATTTATTCATGAGATCATTTGTTTGATTTGTTTATAATGTTTTACTGCTAAGATGTATAAATAATTCATACGATATGTGCAATTACTAATCCAAATTTTATTACACAAAAATGATAAGGGAAACTTTCATGACATTACATAATGACATAAGTTACTTCTGACTCCTGAAAAATATAATCGGCGGCAATCCGATGGAACCAAAATGGTTTTGCGTAAATAATATTTCATATGTTTTTACGAACGATACGTACGTTTTTGCGAATTTTAATAATATTAAGTACATTTTTACGGGCTTGTACGCATAATGTTTCTTCTCGTTCGATTTTTCAATAGCAACTGTATATATATATATTTGCTATTAAACATTCATAATGAAAGCAATCAAAATTAAAAAAAAAAAATTCGGCGGTGGCTCCAATCTGATGGAGCCGAAATAGTTTTGCGTGAATAATATTTTATATAAAAAAAATCCAGAAAAAAGTACAATAAGTTTATTTGATTTTTGTTTCATAATCATTTGCTTCGTTTTCAGGCTTTACAAATCAATGTTTCTTTCAGGACTTTTTGGCCGGGAGGGCGATTGAAATTTCAGGAGGAGCAAGTTTTCTATTTGCCCTATATAAATTTATCACATAAATAGGAACTAGGTTAACATAATATGTCGCCGGGGGAGGGGGCGAATCCTGTTCTCCAGGAAGCTTCGGAGGTATGCGTGAAAGAAACACTTCTACAGATTACGCGCTAACTATTTATAGCTAGCTAGTAGCTACGCTTCTATTTTCGCCCCGATTTCATCTGGAAACTCCGTCCATAGACATTCCACTTTATATTCAATTATTTTTTTAACTTTATTTGCGGTATAAAAATCAAACTTACTGACGATATTTTACATTCAAGTTAATCTATAAACGTGCCTGGCTAACGTACTTGAATACATACATTTCTACCTATTCTGTACAAACCTCACCAATAATTCAACATCTTTATAGTCCCCAAGTTCATAAACTTCCTAACTTTTTTTAAACAAAACAAAATATCTCGTGTTTGTGCACCAATATTTCACAAAGGAGTAAGTAACCAGATTGAGCTGTAACAATCGTGACATTTCAAATATTACAGCTTTCCCACCCATTGGAGAACCCAGGTTAAAATGTTAAAATATCGAAATTATAACGTATAAACAATATCCAGCTTATTATTTATAGCTATCACAAAATATAAACATTACAATCTTGAAAAAGGTAAAATTTTCAAACTTCTTTCACTTGATAAGAATATTACTCGAAAACTATAAAAGCTTTTTTGAAATTTAAAATAGATTTAGAAATTAAATTTCCTCATACATATTTTTGTCGCTTACTATTTATATCTATCTTTTATACTTTCAAATATATTTCGAATGAAAATTTGAAACATGGAAAAATACTCATTTGGACAGACACCTCTATAAGTTTTAAAAAAATAGAGTTCGATATAAAATCCAATTATATACACTTATAGGACTTTCAAAGAGCTACAAATTCATGGTTATTGTTCAAAGCTAGATCTTTTAGTTTATAAGATGTTAGCAATACAAACTTGAAAAATGGAAAATTGTCAATCTTCTTTAACTTGACAAGACGATTACTCGAGAACTATAAGAGCTGTATTTAATAATAAATATAGATTTTTATACTATATATCCTAATACATATTTTTGTCGTTTACTATTTATATGTATATTTTGTAGTTTAAAATGAAAATAAGAAAAATGAAAAACACTCGCTTGGGCAGATACTTTTTATGTTTCCTAGAAAAAGTTCTAAATATCTAAATATTAGACTTATTTTTATAAGCTCTCAAAGAGTTTACATTTTTTGCAAACGCGCCAGTTTCCTTCCACAGATACCAAGCATATGTCATTCACATAAAAAAAAACACTTATATCCACATCCTAGAATTTATTTCACAATAATATTAGCAGTGTATTAACTAACGTATGCAGAAATTTACGGCATTATTGAACAAAACAAAATTAACGTGTTTTTTTTCATGAATGGAACGCTCTAGATATACGAGAATGTCGGTAATAGATTTATCTATCGTATAAATACTCTTTTATTAATTTTATGTATTATTTATTATCCATTTAATCCATTTATTCGAAAAACGTGCAATAGCATAAGAACGGTTCGTGCTATCGTTCTAAAGTATGTTCCATTTGATTTCTAATACAAACTTACGTATAATATTGTTGTTTGTATATTTAACATTTTTAGATGCCGTTTTTATTTTATGATTTAAAAAAAGTTTGAAAATGTGCGACTTCCGAATGTTTAATTTGCATTAAAATCATAAATTTTATTCGCATCACTCCATTCGTTCTAGAAATTTTGTCTCTCTAGACTCTTATACAACCCATACATACATTACACTTAAACACATACGCACAGACATCCCCTTAAAAATAATCTATTCGCGTTAAAGGATATTCAAAACGTATATTAATCCGTCAAAAACTTGAATTAGAGTTTTCGACCATATCTTAATATTTTCCATATACATCATTTGTGTGCAGGGGAATTACAAATAAAGTTCAAAATTCAGTTATAGATTATAAATTACTGCTGCATTACGTATGTAATATAGCATTACATTTAACGCTAATTTGAACTCTAAATTTAGTTGAGAATGAAATTTGGTAGGTCATTGAAATAAAATAATATTCATAAGGTGATGGTGATCCTGTTTTTGAGGAGGATTAGTTCCCTCCTGCTCTTGTCTATCTAAGATGTTTTGCTCTCAATAGCTTTATTGTGTAATCATGAAAAATGTTCCGTCATCCTCCACACACCCATGCGGCAGTCATCACTGAGAGAGAAACGGGGTTCATCGCTAAAAACAACATACCTCCAGGTTGATCCAGCTCGACACCAATCTAAGCGGCTCTGCCTATGTTGAAGGATCACTGGTAGACATGGTAATGGACGTCAAGACCTAATCCCCCCTTCTGCCAGTCATCTCCGAATAACAGCCATTGATGCAGAATGCATGGAGGATGGCATGTGCCTTCGAATGGCTGATAGCGACCATTAATGTAGACATGGCTCCTCTCCTGACTGCACGATCCTCTCAAGCAGTTGTCTGTTTGGGGCGTCCTGAGCCTCTACGACGGTTACACAGGTCTTCTCTGATCCATTGTTTCCAATCCCGAGCAACTGCATATCTCTCCGACCAAGATGGCGACTAATACGACTGTTGAACCAATCAGTTTCCCTTGGGCTTATAATGCGGCCTCTGAAGTTGCGACCCTTGAAGTTGATGTAAAATAATTTTGAAATGATGTTAGATTACGGTTAAAAGGAAATATGCGTAATTATACACAATTAAAAGATAACACTTACTCGATTGATACTTCGTAAGTAAATGATATCCATTATTCAGCATAACATTGTAGCGTAAAGAAAGAGGATAGAGAGTAAGGGAAGTATTGGTGTGAAGCATCACCTTGGCCCGGGTCAATTTTCGAAAATTTAGACAGGGCTCAAGAAGAGAGCATGGGCACATGACGTCACACGGACAATTTTGCCCTTACGTTTCGTGACGTTTTCAAAACAAAATACGTATTTGCTTAGCAGTATGGAAATTTTCGATATTTCTGTATTTGAAACGGTTACTTTAGAAACCTACAATCGTTTAACCTCTAATTTTACTAAATTTATCTTGTTTGATGGATATTTTTAATTAACCGGAAAATAAAATATTCACTTTAAAATATATACACGAGTGTTTTTAAAGAAAAATTGTTACATATCTTTCCCTTCATGCTCGCATATACATTGCAGGATTTGCTAGTAAAGTATACATCTTTAGAACGCTAGTTAATGACCACAGTAAAAATGAGTAGTAGTGTATATTCACTTAAAATCACTTAAAGTGCACTTTAGCAAATGAAATCTTTAAATATATGTTGTTATTCAAGTATTCTAAATAACTTATTTTCATCTCAAAGATAAATTTTGATGTTTAATGGGTTTAGTTTCAATTTTTATTTGTCATCATTGTCCATTTACCATTACACGCTATGGTAAAAATAATGCCCTTACGTTTCTGCACGGTCTGAAATAACCGCATGCGGACTGACATAAATCTGAATCTTGGGGAGACATTATACAAGAAAGATACCTCTCCGGGTGTTACGTCTTGGAAACCCTTGACATGAGGTACCCGGATTCTGAGTGGTTGCACGTCTATACGGATGGCTCTCTCTTTGATGATTATATGACCGCATGGTCAGGAGTTGTTTCGAGCCTTTTCTCCTTTTATGCTTCTGCGGGGAAATATAGAACTGCCTTCGATGGAGAGATGGAAGCCATTCGAATTACTCTTAAACAATTATTTGCATTTGAAGATAAATTTAATAGGGTGGTTCTGTTTTCAGACTCCCAAGCTGCAATCCAGGCCATTGATTCTACTAGTCCTCCTTCATTGGATGAAATCCTTCAGTGTCGGGATTATTTGCAAAAGTTGGCTTTAAAGAAAAAGCGTGTGGCGCTTCAGTGGATACCTGGACACTGTGGAGTTGCTGGGAACGAACAGGCTGATTTCCTTGCTAAAAAGGGCTCGAGATTGCTCCAGTCTAGATGCTCGGCCCTTTCTTATCATTCTATTAAGCTGTATATTAGGCAGACTATGTCTCAAAATTTTAAATCGCAGCTACTTCACCGTTTACAGACAAAGCTGTGGAAAGTTGAGGATCTCCTCACCATTCCCAATGGCCCACGCCGTGAAGCTGTGACCCAGTTCCGTCTTTTGACGGGTCATGACTGTTTGGGAGAACATCCCCATCGCATAGGGATATTTGACCATCCAAACTGCCCTCTTTGTAATACGGCAGAACCCATGAACCGTGCCCACCTCCATCGTTGCTCGGCACTTCATGGCGTCTCTGAGACGGCATTGTATTGGCGTGCTAAAGAACTTTTAAGGCAATGACTTCGGTCCACTTGTTGAACTTTTAGTCTGTTACTTGTTGTTTTTTTCTGTTACTTGTTGCATTTTTCTGTTACTTGTTGTATTTTTCTTCTGTATTGCCTTGCCATTGGAAATATAAAAAAACGTTTCTGCGCATTCTACCACGCAGGTTGTTTATTTACACTCGCGCCCATGCTCTATGGTCCAATGATTAAAAAAAATGGAGTAAATCACGTGAACCGTTTCAACTAATTAGGGAGCGAAATTTTTCATTTTGATGAGGCTGAAGAGGGAAAGTAAATATGTAGGAATGACGCATATATTGAGACGAGGTGTCTAAATTGCAACTTACTACGGCTCCGCCTCTGCCCCGCCCATACTGGGGGCAGAGATTGTGACGTAAAACCCAAACGTCACTTCGCTTCCCGTACATCCTATTTTCTTTCTTTACGCTATAATGCTATTATGGTTATTATGCTGGATATAATATTTTAACGAAGTATCAATCAAGTAAGTGTTATATTTTAATATGTATAACAACGTAGATTTCCTTTTAACAATAATCTAACTTCATTTCAAGATTGTTTTATATCAAATTCCAGTATTATTTGCAAAAATATCAAATTCTTTTCAATCGTGCATAAAAGTACACACTAAAAGACTGCATATTTTGCACACAAACCACCCCATGCCTGGTAATAAATAGTTATAGAGTGCAGGCATACACACATGTAGAAATATATTTTAACTAATTTTGTATGTACTTTTGGACAAACTTTCATTCAACAGACTTTCATTTGTAGAAGTAAGTAATTTTGTTTCGATATTCAGTTTCTGTTATCATAAGCAAGACTTGATCCAGCTTTGAAAGAATCAATGAGTTTAACAAGCGCATTGATTTTATTGTGTAACTTTTGCACATGACAAGGATGTGTTTGAAAAGTTAACTGAATGGTCATCTCCGTTAACAATTGTTTATCAGTTATCAGGTCACTCACCAGAGAAAAAACAGCATGGTTATTGGTTCTAGACAACATTTCAAGCAGAACACGTGTTCTGTGTATCATGTGATCACATAACATCGATTGAGAAAATCCTTGGTCATTCTGGTTATAACTGCATTGTGACCGAAACAAGTTTTCAAATGGCAGTGGTTATGAAACAATTTTCGAACTCTCTGGTCATGACTGGTGGTCACCTATCATAATCACAGAAACTCTTCAAATATCTACCAAATATTATCAGTCTTAATTAGATTTTGTCCAGTGGTATGCTGTCCATAGAAGCAATGCAAGCATTGCCTACCTAAGATTAATTTGTACCGTGTGATACGAAAATCGCATTAAAAATATATACATCAGAACATATAAATCAGACTGATTCATTCTACGTTATATAAAACTGTATTATCAGAGTACCACGTTATGATGAATATGGTTATGAAATACAAGTTTAAAGATACAAAGGCAATAAAAATATGTTTACATATTTCGAATTATTTTTATAAAGACTTTAAAAGAAAATTAAAAAAACAATGTGAAATATAAACTTCATAACTTTTTTCAACAAAAATCCTATTAATATTCATCACCACTGTTAAATATTAGTTAGTGGCCTAAGTCTCTTAATGTCTTCTTCACTTTGCATATCTTCATTTTCGTTTTCAAATATAGTTTTAATTTGTAACTCTACCAAAATATCTCTGAAAGGAGTTAAGCAATTTTGTAATTCTCCTTTAAACTTTGCACTTCACACTGATGAAGGATCATTTTCAAAAAAGTAATTTTCTAATTGTTTACCCAACCCAGTCCCCTTTTCACATCACTTAAACTGAAATTTGAAACCCATTCTTTACCCATATTTTTGTCTACCAATGCATTTGAGGTGAATGTATTAATTTTTTTAGGGGATTTCCCTGATAACTGAAGTGGAAATATGGTGATGTACGTGGATGAGAAAGCAGGGGAATTCCCCATTAATTTCGAACCGTAAAAGTGTAATAGAAAAAATCATGCTGTAGGGAGACTGCTTAAATTGAGTGGAATTATAGAGAAACCGCTTTATAAGACTACCGCGTTTCATGAATATCGCCTTATGACAGGGCTGTCGCAATTTTTGCTCCACATTATATAGAATCCGTATTGTGAGAGTACCACGATATAGGAGGGTTGACTATAATATACTTTTCTTATTGTTTTTATATACCAGAATTAAATGTTGTGCTTGCCTAAAGCAAAATATCGCTGCACACCTCGGACTTTATCATTTCATTTAAAAATCAATTCGGTAACCTTGTATGTTTATATAGTTTTTATAAAGAGTTAATTTTGTAGAAATATTTTATTTATTTTGGTTTTATGGCTGACAAGGGAGATTCCGTCTATCCAAATAATTTGAGATCATGTTACTTTTATTTTAATTATATATTATCCAAACTAAATGGACAAAACGTTCTCTGTGTAAATAAACAAAGTATTTTTACTTTGTCTAGTCAAGCAGGATTTTCAGGAGCGACGAATCTCTCTCTGTCTACCCACATCCGAAGATATTCCATTGGAAATGAAACTAAAAGAAAATATGAACACAATTTATACTTGATCTACAGCAAGTTTTTGATAAACATGTTTAAGCTATATGGAAGTGGCTGTTTTCTTAATAGTTAATAGGAAATTTGACTTGTAAAATTGCTAAATTATAGATGTTTTGATATTATAGGGTTGTTTTGTTATTTATCAGAGTTAAAAACTCGACATATGGAATTGATATTTTTAAAAAAATATGAAACATTCATCTCAAATATTCTGATGTTTTAATTTATTCAATTTCGCATTACATTCCTTAATATTTATTTATTATTTGCTTCAATTTTTTGTAGAAATTAGAAGTAGCATAGTTTATTATAATAAAGAAATGTACAAGTCTATGTATTAAGGTCAAGGTAAAAAATTCTTATGGAAACCAAATCAATCTTGAATGTAATATACTAATATATATTTGGAATTGCTCTTGATTAAATATTTATCAAATGAATAAGTAAAGCTTGATAAATGGTCTATTTATTTTCTTATATATTTTCCTTGATTTTTATATTCTAATTAAAATGGAGTTTTCCTTGTATTTTGTTTTCCTGCATTTCATGTTTGTATTACAAAGCAGGGGTTTCACTTCAATAAATTTGTTAATGTCATTAATTTATTTTAATTGTAATTCAGTTATTACGAAAAATTACTTAAAACAGTATTGCATACCTCTCAAACCGCAGCCTAGTACAGAGGCACTGATAGGTACGGCAAAAAATGCTTTGCATAGGAGCTCGGGAGGCTTCATTTTTTTTACCCACACCATCTGACCTACTCGAAGGTGTAAGGTTTCTTTTTAAATAACCGGCAAGGGTCATCCAATTTAGACCAGGAACCAGTGGGGGCAGCATCCACAGGACTGTATCTTTCGGAAGAACATACAGGCCCACATATTTAACATTCCCGTACTCCGCATGAACTCATAGATAGTTTGGGCAGTGCTGAGAATCAAATTTGGGTGATCCGAGTGCAATCTCCGTGTACTAACAACTGGACTTTTCCACAAATCGGACCCCTTTTTGCCTAAACCTTTTGTAAAAATAGATCAATGACTTGCAAAATATGGAGGGGTGCACATTTGTTGTATATGCCCAAAATATCGGACGTCGGCTATGTTCAGGTCCATTCAGCTGTACTAAGGTATATTTATTGTAATAGACTAAATGCTTTTGTATGCAAATTTCGGTTTATCGAAGTTTACTTTATAATATATAAATTAATTTAAATGTTTTTCATGTACTGTACAGTGACCATTTTGTCGAATGCTTTTGGAAAAAATATATTTATTGCCCAATATTTTGTTTTAAATAAATTTTTTTATTTCTTACCTCATTTCAACAGCTGATAATCCGGCACCACTTTAAGTCTTAAATGTAACCTAGCTAAAATATATATCATGAAACTTAATATTTGCAAATTTTGGACTCCGTTTTTCAGTTTCCGCAAATTATTTTTACATGAATAATCAGTCATCATGACTGTTATCGTGACTGAACCATCCTCCTCAAAATTAAAAACTAAATAATCAAAGACTTGTAAAGTTACTTGCTAAAAAAAAGCAGTGTAAAAAGAATTAATTTTCAAATCTATTAAAATGAAATAAAAATAGAAAATTTACCGATACACATCTCTAACTATGTCTGAAAATATTTGGTATGAAATTGATATGATGTTTTTAAATAACAATCTCAGGATGCATATAATTTTTTTTAAATCATTGTGCATGTAAATGTTTAGTGTAGTTAAAAAAATATTTGACTTTCTTACTTTCATCGATTTACACATTTTATTTATCCCTGAACACAATGCACAATTTTAAAATAATTTTTGAACAAATATTTGTGTACAATATCGTTAACATTCTAAGTACTCATTTGTTTAACGTAATATGAAGTAAGGGATATTTATATTTTATTTTAAAGAAACATGTTATCAACATGGAATAATTAATACCTGCAATGGCAGCAAGAAAACTTGCTTTGCTATATGCCACAATAATATGAATTTCTATTGGGACTGATATATTAAGTGATACCATGAAACCGACTTCTAATTTATTAAAAATTAAACTCTTGAGAGAACTTTGCCTATAAAAATATTCCCAAAGTTCGAATCAGGTCCTCAGTCAGGGTGCAAAATAAGGGGCGCGACAGCCCAGTGGTTAGCTCGTGGGAATTGCACTTGGACGGCCCGGGTTCGATTCCCGTCACTGCCAAAACTGTCGCCGTGTTCATGCGAAGTGCGATTATGTTAATGAATGGGTCCGTAAGTCCATCCCAGAGGTTGGTGGTAGGCGAAGGAGGGTACGTTCCCTGTGGATGCCTCCCCCAATGGGTTTCGGTCTAAATTCGGTGGCACTTTCTGGTCATCCAAATAGATATCTTATGCCTTATTGGTAGGTCGGACGGTCTGGGTTGAAGAGGAAGAAGGGTGCAAAATAGGGAATATTTTTCATTAGCAAACTCCTAATCAAAACTTCATTTCTATAGCAGTTTCGATATTTTGACTTGCAGTTCACAACTATTATTTCACTAGTTCTTAAAAAATGCACCTATAAACGTATTGTGATACCGGGTTTGAAATATAAAAGAAAAGAACCATGAATATTACAGGAGCTATGTACGTATACGGAAAGATTTTTTTTTACCGTTATGAATCATTTGTTGTGATTTTTAAAATAAAAGTCTTAAAATGCGATTCAAATTTATTTTTACATAGCAAAACACAAATTTTCTATAGCAATTTATGATAGAATTTTTGCGATATGTGATTTTTTTGCACCTTGCTGTCTTTGCTGATAAGGACATATAACTCCATGAACATATAACTCTGACATAAAAGTTTAAATCAAATCTCAGATTCACAACAGCATTCCTATGAAGTAATTTAGATTATCAATGCTTTAAGTGATATATGTATCAATGCTTTAATGGTATATTGTACTAAATATTTTGGAGTAGGGACCATTGTTTATAAAATGCAGTGGATGAAATATTAAGTACTTGTGAAATATTGTAACCACATACATGAATCATGCAATACTATTTACTAATTGTCATTTGTAATTGTGGCAAGAAAACATTTAAAGCAGAATAAAATATTTAATATTTATGTTTGCAAGCAATTAAATATGTTGGAGAAAACTTGAAAGTAAGAAGAACTCGAATTCAACACAAAATAATACTGATGATTCAAATGATTTTTAAAATGCGAGCAAGATAAATTTACAATGAATTAAATGTTTTAAAATCCACCTAATCCAAAGAAAAATACCCAGCTCTCTGAAATATTTCAAAAATTATATAATTACATTATGTGCTCAAATACGCATCGTAGTTTGAATGAATTTCGATAATTATACATACGTAAATAGAAAAAGATATACGATGAAGACAAATAAATTAAATCTCCGTGTTTTAGAACATAAATGGCAATTAATGAAAATCATCTTTCTGAAATACATCAAATAACTTTACATTGTTTAAAAAATTATATCCAGCTTAATAGCGTGAATCTTTTATTGATTGACATATCTGGCTACGTATATGTGCTACGTCATATTAGCTCCACCTTCAGTCGTGCCCAGGAGACAATATGACGTAACACTTAAGGATCCTCTATAAACGAGCTGACTCATCAAGCATATTGAAGCCCACCATAGCTGGAAGCTCAATTCATTAGCATTAGCTCTAGTCGTATTTTCACTTAGGAAGTATAATTGAAATAATTATGGGTGGTTGTTCTGCACCGAACTGCTCTAATCATTCTAGAAAGGATTTTTGGCTATTTCGTTTTCCTAGAAACGAAGAAAGAAGAAAACAATGGCTAATAAATAATTGGATACCCGGTTGAAGCATACTTGTGCCAGTTAAAATCTACAATATTCTAAATAAAACTTCTTTTTTTACATAAGGTATTTATTTTAAACACTTATTTTATAATTTCTGTAACTGTAGTATAGAACCCTATGGGTTTCAATATGCTTGATAAGTCAGCCTGTAGTAGACGAGCTCCACATAAACGTAACGAGATATCTCAATCAAGAAGGAGAGATTCACGCCATTCTTTAGCCACTCTCTTCACGCTATTCACTTCTTTATGATTTTTTAAACAATTTATTTAAAGTTATTTGATGTATTTCGGAAAGAGGATTTTCATAAATTCCATTTATGCGTTCTAAAACACGGAGATTTAATTTTTTTTTGTCTCCATCGGATTACGGATGGATATCTTTTTCTATTTACGTATGTATAATTATCGAAACTCATTCAAACTGCGATTCGTATTAATTTGAGTACATAATGTAATTTTTGAAATATTTCAGCGAGCTGGGTATTTTTCTTTGGATTAGGTGGATTTTAAAACATCTTATTCATTGTAAATTTATCTTGCTCGCATTTTTAAAATCATTTTAATCATCAGTATTATTTTGTGTTGAATTCAAGTTCCTCTTACTTTCAAGTTTTCTACAACATGTTTAAAGATTGCAAATATGAATATCAAATATTTTTATTCTGTTTTTAATGTTTTCTTGCCCTAATTACAAATGGCAATCAGTAAATAGTATTGCATGATTCATGTCTGTAGTTGAAGACCCAGACCGTCCGACTCGTCCAGAGGACTAAGAGTAGCTATTTGGACGGCCGGGTCATGTCTGTAGTTATAATATCACAGAACTATCTAATATTTCACAACTGCATTTTATAAACAAATGGGGGGAGTCATAGTGGGGACCATTAATGGCCCCCACTATGACCCCTTAATCTGTTGTTTGTAGTACACTCCAAAATATTTAGTATAATATACCATTAAAGCATTGATAAATATACCACTTAAAGCACTGATAATCTAAATTATTTCATAGGAATGCTGTTGTGAATCTGAGATTTGATTTAAACTTTTTGTCAGCTTTATATGTTAATGGTTGTAGCTACCTTATCTGCAATGAGAGCAGGGTGCAAAATAAGCGGTATCGCATCGCAAATTGCGAGAGAAAATTTGTGTTTTGCTATGTAAAAATGAAGTTGAATCGCATTTTAGGACTTAATTTTAAAAATCACAACAAATGATTCATAACGGTAAAAAGAAAAAATCTTACCGCAAACGTACATAGCTCCTGCAATATTTATGGGTTTTTTTCTTTTATATTTCAAACCCGGCATCTCAATATGTTTATAGGTACATTTTTAACAAACTAGTGAAATAATAGTTGTGAACTGCTAGTCAAAATATCGAAACTGCTATAGAAATGAAATTTTGATTAGCAGTTCGCTAATGAAAAATATTCCCTTATTTTGCATCTTTTTTTCTCTTCAGCCCAAACCGTCCGACCTACCAGAAAGGTATAAAGTATTTATTTGGACAGCCGGAAACTGCCACCAAATTTAGATCGGAACTCAGTAGGGGTGGCATCCACAGTGAACGTACCCTCCTTCCTCTACCACCAACTTCTCAGATGAACTTACAGACCCACATGTTTAACATGATCGTACTCCACATGAACACGGCAGTAGTTTTGGCAGTGGTGGGAATAAAGCCCGGGCCATCCGAGTGCAATTGCCGCGAGCTAACCACTGGACTGTCGCGCCTCTTATTTTGCACCCTGAATGACAGACTGATTCAAATTTAGGGAATATTTTTACAGGCAAAGTTCTCTCAAGAGTTTAACTTTTAATTTAAATTAGAAGTCGGCTGCATGGTAGCACTTAATATATCAGTTCCCATAGAAATTCACATTATAGTGGAATATAGCAAAGCAAGTTTTCTTGCTGCCATTGCAGGTATTAATTATTCCATGTTGATAACATGTTTCTTTAAAATAAAATATAAATATTCCTTACTTCATATTACGTTAAACAAATGAGTACTTAGAATGTTAACGATATTGTACACAAATATTTGTTCAGAAATTATTTTAAAATTGTGCATTGTGTTCAGGGATAACTAAAATGTGTAAATCGATGAAAGTAAGAATGTCAAATGTTTTTGTTAAACTACACTTAAAATACAATTACATGCACAATGATTTAAAAAAAATTATATGCATCCTGAGATTGTTATTTAAAAACATCATATCAATTTCATACCAAATCTTTTCAGACACAGTTAGAGATCTGTATCAGTAAATTTTAAATTTTTATTTCATTTTAATAGATTTGAAAATTAATTCTTTTTACACTGCTTTTTAAAAACAAGTAACTTTAGAAGTTTTGATTATTTAGTTTTTTTATTTTGAGGAAGATGGTTCAATCATGATAGCAGAACATTTATGTAAAAATAATTTGCTGAGACTGAAAAACGGAGTTCAAAATTTGCAAATATGAAGTTTCATGATATATATTTTAGCTAGGTTACATTTAGGACTGCCGGATTATCAGCTGTCGAAATGAGGTAAGAAATAAAAAAAATAATTTAAAACAAAATATTGGGCAATAAATATATTTTTTTCCAAAAGCATAAGACAAAATGGTAAGGGTACAGTACGTGAAAAGCATTTAAATTAATTTATATATTATAAAGTAAACTTAGATAAACAGAAATTTACATACAAAAGTATTTAGTCTATTACAATAAATATACCTTAGTACAGCTGAATGGACCTGAACATAGCCGCCGTCAGATATTTTGGGCCTATACAACAAATGTGCATCCCTCCATATTTTGCAAGTTATTGATCTATTTTTACAAAAGGTTTAGGCAAAAAGGGGTCCGGTCTATGGAACAGACAAGTTGTTAGTGCACGGGGATTGCACTCGGATCACACAAGTTTGATTCCCAGCTCTACCCAAACTGTCTATGTGTTCATGCGGTGTACGGGAATGTTAAATATGTGAGCTTGTAAGTTCTTCCGAAAGAAACAGTCCCTGTGGATGCTGCTCCCACTGGTTTCTGGTCTAAATTGGATGACACTTCCCAGTCATTTAAACAGATACCTTACACCTTCGGGTATGTCAAATGGTGTGGGTAAAAAAATGAAGCCTTCTGAGCCCCTATGCAAAGTATTTTTTTGCCGTACCTATCAGTGCCTGTGTACCAGGCTGCGGTTTGAGAGATATGCAATACTGTTTTAAGTAATTTTTTGGTAATAACTGAATTATAATTAAAATAAATGAATGACATTAACAAATTTATTGAAGTAAAACCCCGGTTTTGTAATACAAACATTATATGCAGAAAAATAAATACAAGGAAAACTCCATTTTAAATAGAATATAAAAATCAAGGAAAATATATAAGTTGAAAATAAATAGACTACTTATCAAGCTTAACTTTTTCATTTGATAAAAATTTAATCAAGAACAATTTTAAATATATATTCGTATATTACATTCAAGATTGATTTAGTTTCCAAAAGAATTTTTTACCTTGACCTTAATACATAAACTTGTAAATTTCTTTATTATAAACAACTATGCTACTTCTAATTTATACAAAAAATTGAAGCAAATAATAAATAAATGTCAAAGAATGTAAGGTGAAATTGAATAAATTAAAACAGCAGGATATTTGAAGTCAAATTTCCTATTAACTAAGAAAACATCCACTTCCTTATATCTTAGACATATGTATTAAAGACTTGCTGTAGCTCGAGTATAAATTGTGTGCATATTTTCTTTAAGTTCCATTTCCACTGGAATATCGTCCAATGTCGGTAGACAGAGAGAGATTCGTCACTCCTGAAAATCCCGCTTGATACTTAGCTTTACTAGACAAAGTAAACATACTTTGTTTATTTACAAATTATTTGGATAGATGTTATCTCCCTTGTCAGCCATAATACCAAAATAAATAAATTATTTCTACAAAATTAAATCTTTATAAAAACTTAAAACAAAATTGTAACATGTTACATATATAAACATACAAGCTTACCGAATTGATTTTTAAATGAAATGATAAAATCAGTGGTGTGCAGTGATATTCTGCTTTAGGCAAACACAACATTTAATTCTGGTATATAAAAACAACAGAAAAAATATATTACAGTCAACCCTTCTATATCGTGGTACTCTCATAATGCGGATTCTATATAATGTGGAGCAAAAATTGCGGCAGCCCTGTCATAAGTCAATATTCATAAAAAGCGATAGTCTTATAAAGCGGTTTCTCTATAATACCACCCAGTTTAAGCAGTCTCCTTATAGCATGGTTTTTTTATTACACTTTTACAGTTTGAAATTAATGGGGAATTTCCCTGTTCTTTCATCCACGTACATCACCATATTTCAATTTCAGTTATCAGGGAAATCCTCTGTAAAATAAATTAATAAATTCACCTCAAATGCATTGGTAGACGAAAATATGGGTAAAGAATGGATTTCAAATTTCAATTTAAGTGATGTGTGAAAAGGGGACTGGGTGTGGGTATACAATTAGAAAATTACTTTATTGAAAATGATCCTTCATCAGTGCGAAGTGCAACGTTTAAAAGATAATTATAAAATTGTTTAGCTCCTTTCAGAGAGATTTTGGTAGAGTTACAAATTAAAACTACATTTGAAAACGAAAATAAAGATATGCAAACTGAAGAGGGCATTAAAAGAATTAGGCCACTAACTAATTTAACAGGGGTGATGAATATTAATAGAATTTTTGTTGGAAAAAGTTATTAAGTTTATGTTTCACATTGTTTTTTAATTTTCTTATAAAGCCTTAATAAAAATAATTCAAAATATGTAAAATAGTTTTGTCTTACTTTTGGATCTATAAACTTATATTTCATAACCATATTCAGCATAACATGCTACTCTAAAAATACAATTTTATATAACGTAGAATGAATCAGTTTGATTTACATGTTCTGAGCTCCACTTAATGCGGTTCTCGTATGACATAGTACGAATTGTTCTGAGTTTCTTATAACGCAGTATGCTGTTTCCATACAACATGGTACGAATTAATCTGATGTGCACTAATCTGAGTTTCATAATATAAAGCGGTATAAATTAACACTAGAACGGCGGAAGCGCATTTTGACCGTATAACTATTCTGAGAAAAGATTCCTCCAAAACGACTAGTATGTTGAACTCTTTCTATGGCGGTCAAATTGACCGCTGCCAGTCGTTCTTAGTTCAAAATATCAGTCATTCTAGTGTTAATCACATTATAGGAGGGTTGACTGTACTGTTGAACCTATTTGTACATGAATTCCTATCTTCTACATTTTTTACAAACGCATTAATGACATTTTCGTGGAAATTAAGAGTTCTTATTTCTCAAATTTGAAGAAAACTTTTTAAAATACAACAAAAAAGTGTATCTTTGCTATTGTTAATTAAGATTAATTTGAGCTTGGTTACCAATCATCAATCACCGTTTTACAAATTCTGCTGAAATATTATAGTAAAATTTTTTAATTTTTTTTAAACTAATGTTAGCTAAGTAATGTGTGCATTGCTTCTATGCACTACATACCACTGGACAAAATCTAAATAAAAATGATAATATTTGGGAGACAGTTGAAGAGTTTCTACAATTATAACAGGTGACCACCAGTCATGACCAGAGAGTTCAAAAACTTTTTCATAACCACTGCCATTTGAAAACTTGGTCACAGTGCAGTTATAATCAGAATGACCAAGGATTTTCAAAATCAATGTTATGTAGTCATATGATGCACAGAACACGTGTTTTGCTTGAAATGCTGTCTAGAATTGTGCAGAATAACCATGCTGTTTTTCCTGTGGTGAGTGACTTGATAATTGATAAACAATTGTTAACGGAGATGACAATTCAGCTAATTTTTCAAACATACCCTTGTTATGTGCAAAAGTTATACAATAAAATCAATTCACAACTCATTGATTCTTTCAAAGCTGAATCATAAATGATAACAGAAACTGAATATCACAACAAAATTACTTACTTCTACAAAAGAAAGCTTGTTGAATGAAAGTTTTTCCAAAAGTACATACAAAATTAGTTAAAATATTTTTCTACATGTGTGTATACTTGCATTGTGTAACTATTTATTACCATATATGAGGTGGTTTGTGCAAAAAAGATGCTAGTATGAATTGTTATAAAGATTGGCAAATAATTGATCAGTTACACATGCAATATAGTTACAAATTCTTGGCCAGAAAAATACTGGCAATTATTGCTGATATTTTATAAACAGCAAAAACTTCATTGTGTTCATCTGGCCTTTCCGATGTTTAGCAAATTACGCAGTCTGTGTCCTTCTTTATACACGATCGATAAGAATTTGATATTTTTGTAAATAATACTTGAATTTGATATAAAACAATCTTGAAATGATGTTAGATTATTGTTAAAAGGAAATCTGAGTTATTATACATATTAAAATATAACACTTACTTGATTGATACGTCGTTAAAATATTATATCCAGTCTGACTGACTGACTGAGAGATGGCTTTGGGATATTCGCTACGGAAAACCCGGCGTAATCCCTAATGCTCCACACCAAAACACACCGAAAAACGGACGAGAGAAAAATAAAAACACAGGAAATCCTCCCTGGAAAACACGCGAGATTACAAATCACACACTCAAATGACCAACGACCCATGTAACACAAAACCGTCCCACTTCGCAAAGACCAGAGCACTCCTCAACACAATCCCAAAGACAGACAAATTTACATATCAAAAACAAACGACTCTGCCCTATAAAGACCACTGCTCAAAACAGACAAAACCGCCATTCAACTATCTCAGCGACTCGATCACTATCAGGAACCTTTCCAAGCAACGAATGGCGAAGCGGCTAGCCGAGCCCGCGGTCATGACATTCACGTAAGAAGGAGGTGCCAACAAACCAAGAGAAGCGAAAAGCCAGGCACGAGATATCGTTACTGCCGGACACGACAGAATCAGGTGAGTTTCATCTTCAATGTTTGCAAAACAAGTCGCGCAGTGGGGGGAGAGCCCCCCGTGCATTACGAATAAACGTTTGTTTGTGAGGTAGGTACGGGTGCGAAACCGTGCCACCAAGGTACAAGTTCTTCGATTGGAAGTCCAGCGATAGCATGAGTGTCCAAAATAAGATAGATATGGGTAAAATGGGAATCTATGCGATTCTTTCCAACTTTGTTCCATGTGTTCCAGACCTGCTTTCCGAAAATGCGCTATGATATCTTCGGGAGACACCCAAGGTAGTTCAGCTGCCGGGAAAGGTCCATCCTTCGCCAATGTATCCGCCTTCTAATTCGGGGCTATCCCTCTATGTCCTGGGACTCAAATAATACTGATGGATTTGGCCTTGTGCTGTTCTCCATTTAGGAAATTCCAGAGTTTGATAAGGACTTTCGGTGAGTGCCTGTTCACTTTATTAAGTCCACTGACGACCGACCGCGAGTCAGTTAGGATCAGATAATCTTCATTACTCTGGATGTATCTTTTAACCCTTTCGCGACGAGTGGCACGCCCACGCACCAGCTGCGAACTTGCATTCAAGGACGAACGGCACGCCCGCGGGCCGGAGGAAATTTTACCCTAAAGGACGACTGGCACGTATTGGTGTTTCTACGTGGAACGTTTTAGTTTGAATGTATTTGTCTCCTAGATGGCGCTAAATGCCCGTGGAAGCAACTTAAATGTATTTTGTAGATGTTTGACCTTGGCACAAGGAGAATCCAATGAATTATTTCTCCATTTGGAGCGGTGAAACACATGGTTCTGTAAAGTAAACAGAGCACTTCTCGCAGCATCAACAATTTTATAAATGAGTTCCGGGTCTCGTTCTGATTTTGTCTTTTATTGATTTGGTTGTTGAATTAGAGGAATATAAGAGAGTTTTTTTGAGTGGGTGGGGAAGGGGGGGGTAAAGGAATGTGCGGCAATGAAATGATTAGGTTATTTATGTTCTCGTGGAAAGGAAGGCTGGGATTTCGTTAGTATATCCCATCGAAAATGTCCAGATATGGAATAAAAATATATAAATCGGAATGAGGCCATAAATGGAATTTCCTTGTGTATACTGGAAAGGACACGGGATTATCAAGCTCTGATGGTGGGTATGGAGAACGCGTTGTGAAAACACTAAGTGAACTTTCAGGAAAAGGATATACTTTGTATTTGGATAAATTTTTTACCTCTCCTGTACTTGCAAAGTATTTGTTGTCTAAGAATACGCATATATGTGGTACAGTTTTAAAAAATCGGAAGGACATGCCAAAGAATTATCCATCTGTACCTAAAACATATATACACTAAAATTTTTAATATTTTGATAAAAGAAAATTTGTATGAAAAATATACATCAAATAGAAAATAAGTATTTCCTTTCTTCCTGAAAAAAGTAGAATGCTGTATTGAACGGGTGATTTTTAGTGAATTTTTTTCGAGAGTTAGGCTTAGCGCTAAAAAATAGCCGTCTTTTGGGCACATTTCGGAAACGAAGCGCTTCGTCCTTTGGGCCACGGTAGTTTCGGAATGCCGCCGTCCCGAAAGGGTTAACACCCACTAATAGGGCCAGGGCTTCCGCCGTGAAGATAGAGCTGATGGGGTTGAGTTCTAATGCCATCGACCCCTTGCTGCGAATATCGATTATGCCTATACTTGTTTTGTTGCAATTTTTGGAAGCATCCGACGCTATAATATGATGTTTCTGAGCCTTAGTATTGCAATATTCATAAAAAAGATTTCAGATGATCTCAGGTGGAAGCGAAGTATCCTGGAAAGGGAGTCCCTCATACATACAGCTCATGGAATTCCTTTTCGGTACTAGCCATTCATGATCTATAATATCCTCAGGAGCGATATCCCAATTGCGTAGACAATGGACGCTGGGAAGAGCCGAAGAAGGATCATAGGAGTTGATCCGCTCTACGAAGCGCTTCCTAAGAGGGGAGTGATTCCTCATGGATAGCTGTCTGATGGTAAAAGCAAAGTTTAAATAATTAAACCTTTGATTTAGATCCCATTGTTTAGCATCTGCATAAAGAACATCCAAGGGGGTCCATTTTGGTAGGCCTCTTGCCCATCTCAGGCCCATGTTGTAGAGAACTTTTAACTTGGCTGTCTCAGTTTGACTACCGGTTCCAAAAATGGAGCACCCATACTCCATGAGTGATCGGACTGATGCATTAAGAATATTTATTAGATGAGGGATCTGAATACCCCAGTGTACTCTTGAGATGCCTTTAAGGGCATTCAGGCATTTGAATACCTTTTCCCGAACATCCTTCAGATGATACCTAAAGTTTAAATTACTAGCGAAAATCACTCCTAAAATCTTTAGAGATGATGTCCACGGAATATCACGGCCTTTAATTTTGAAAGTAATAATGTTTCAAGGGAGACGACTCGAGAAATCGATGGCCGAGCATTTGCTAGGGCGTACTTCTAATTTCCAATATTCTAACCATGTCTGAATCTTATCCAGAGTCATTTGCATCATTTGCTGACTAGTGGTTGGGTTGTCCGCAGCACTGTATATAAAAATATCATCTGCATATATAGCTCACTTTACACCCTGCTTGACTGCTTCAAACAAATCCGCCAGATAGCACATAAAAAGGAAAGGGGATAAGACGGAGCCTTGGGGGACTCCTCTCTGGGTAGAGACCTTACAGGAATAAGTATTTCTCCATTTTACTCTGAAATTTCTGTTGTTAAGAAAGTTAGCCACCCAGAGGGAAGCTTTACCTCTCAGGCCCAGTTGAGTCATTTTATAAATAAGGCCGTCAGTCCAAACAGAGTCGTAGGCTGTATGTATATCCAGGACCACCAGCATGCTATATAGTTTTCTGTTCTTTGCATCCTGTATATCTTCAAATATACTTCGGACGACGGTTTGGCAGTCTTTAAAAGGAAACCATAATGGTTTTCATTAAAGATGGAGGGGTGGCAAGCCCAGTTAATAAGTTTTTCTAACAGCATTCTCTCGAAAATTTTCCCACCCACGGAGGTGAGAGAAATGGGACGGTAAGACTCAACAAGGTTTTTCGGTTTTCCCTTCTTCATGATCGGGAGAAAGGTCGCAGTTTTCCATTGGGGTGGAACATAACTGTCAGCTATCAGTTTGTTATACAATCCTAGGAGAAGGAGTCTTGCTTCTGGATTGAGGGCTTTGTAGAGTCGACTGGGCACACCGTCCGGACCAGGGGTCGAGTTACGGGTGTTAGCAATAGCGTTATTAAGATCATCCAGGGTAAACTCCGAGAGCATTTCTTTGCTGCAGCTTAAATCGTATGGGATGTAACCCAGTCCATTGCCTTTTCCATAGTGGTGAGCAAACTGATCCGCCTGAGTATGTGCTTCATGGATATCAGCTCCCAATATATAATGGCTATCCGTGGGATCTTTAGATCTGCTCTTTAGGGCTTTCAGGATTTTGTAGATACCACCTTTCCGGACACACATTTTTACAACGCTCTCCCAGTAGGAATTTGCCAATTTGGCCATGGTTCGCCTGAGTGCTGCAGCATATTTCTTGTGCTGTATCCAATATACTTTTGCGACAAACTTTTTTGACAGGCGAAGGAATCTTCTTTTTTGACCTAACAGCTATCGGCACTTAGCGTTCCACCAAGGTGGATTCGTCTTGGAGGGTCCAGGGTGATTGGCTGTGCTCGAATTTATCGACGTGACTAGTGTCTGTTCCAAAACTTCTACTGTAGTTATTTCTCTCTCCGAAATAGACTTGTTAGCTAGCTTCTCCGCTTTACCCCAGTGGGTCCGGGAATAAGAAGCGATTGGATCTCTTGATCTGCTTACTCTTCCCGAGTACATTATCATGATGGGAGAGTGATCCGATGTGAAGTTATCTGAATGGATTGTTGTTGTCAGATCTTGGAATACATCTGCTGATGATATGGTGAGGTCAATTAAAGACTGAGATCCCGTTGGAGAAATGTGAGTGGGCTCTGATGTATTTAACAGACAGATGTTTTGCTCCCCTATCCAGTTATAAACCACCTCTGAACCAGTAGAATTGTAATTATTGCCCCAGCATACATGTCTCAGATTGAAATCGCCAAGTATAGCGAAAGGGGGCTTTACTTTTCTTGTTAGATATTCCAGCCACTTTTTACTAATTTTTCCTTTGGGTGAGTATATATTAATGATGGTCATCACGATGCTAGGAAGCCATACTTTGACCCCCATTACTTCTACATTCTGTGGTGAAGGATTGTCAATGTCAAAGTGGGTAGAAGGAAGGTCTTTATTTATAGCGATAAGTAGACCACCGCCTCTTCCAATTCGCCTGTCTTTGCGATAGATGACACGTGAAGGGAAAGTTGTAATATCGTCGGGTTTGAGAAATGTTTCTTGAAATACCCAAATGGGGAATTTAATTAAAGGGAAAAACTTAAGCCACTTGGCCTTAGTGCGTATGCCCCGAACGTTCCACTGTAAAATAAGTTCTGAGCCCATGGACCAGACAAAAAACAAAAGGGGGAAGCTAAGCAAACCCAGCGACCCAACACAAAAACCACAGGGCACGACACCAGAAAGAAAAAGCAAAAACAAAAAAAGGACCCAGACAACCCCGGAGCTAGGAGATCCCCTGGGGGCTCCCACTCCAGTCCAAAAGAGAAACATTGGGATTTTCCTGAAAAAGAGGCTTTCCAACGCTTACTTCTGAACAGGAATCATGTTGGAGACTGCTTTTCTGTTGGAATTCCTTTTGGTTTTTTTCTTTTTCGGATTTACATCGCGCTGCTCTTTGGTTTCCAATTCTTTCTTCCCTTGTTTTAAGGGAGTGTTCATAGGTATTTTCTGAATGTAGCTTTCAGTATTTAGAGGGGTGCGAAGAGCGCTCCCTTGTATTGCTTGCACCATACTTTCTATTTGTAATCTAAGGCAGTGAACTGCTTCGTTGAACATTTTTGCTTGCTGCTCTAATATTTGACTGAAGTGTTCTTTTAACTGTAGCATTTGGTTCTCTACTGTATTTTTCACATCCTGCATATTTATCATGGTCGTACCACCCTGGGCTAGAGTTTTTGCATATGTCGGAGTTTTTCCTACTGCAAACCGTCTGCGAGCTTCTGTGAAGTCCAACCTATTCTCACACTTAAATCTTAGGAATTTTTCTTCTTCTTTGCGTGATATGCATGTTAGGTCGTCCGCTTCATGCTCTTCCTCGCAGTTGTGGCATTTTGGGGAGGTGGCCAGGCATTCCTCTCTTGGATGGTTTCCACCACACCGGATGCATACTTGTTTCTCAGTTTTGCAGGTTCTCATTACATGGTTAAATTTAAAACATTTTAAGTATTGTCTAGGTTTGTCAATGAAGGTGTGGATTTTTTCAATCATTAAGAATATTTTGATGTATTCAGGCATCCTAGTTCCAAATATTGTTACTAGAGGCGTCTCGGTAGGAATAATTCCTATTGGGGTTTTCCTTGTGAATCTTCTAATCGATTGTATATGAATCTGATTACCCTCCTCTATTTCGTTTGCTACCTCCTGCAATGATATAGAGGTGTCTATCCGGTGCAGAAGAAAACGAGATGTTATTCCTTCCATTTGCATTTTATTCTCAATTGTGGTCCCCCGGATATGGGTAAGGCCACATACTTCTCTGGCACAAGCTGCATATCTTGTTACCACCAGTAGTTCTCCATTGCGAGTGAATTTGATAAATTTAATTTTTTCCTGATGTTTCAGTTTTGCTAGTTCATCTTTTAAAGCTTTAGGGTTATTCCTGGGTATTTTCCCGCTGGTGGCTTTTAGAAAAATTGTGATATCAGCAGAGTCATCTATCCATTCCTTCGGAATTGTGTTGTTGTGGATGAAAACATATTGGTTACTTAGTTGAACATGACTCCCGTTCTCTACATCCACCACTGCTACTGTGGAATTCATGACGAGGCAAAAAAAAATGAACAAAAAAGGCCAAACAAGTGGCCTGACTATTGGCTAGGGAGAGGGCTTATCTCCGCAAGCCTGCACCGACTAGGTACACCAAAAAACACAGGAAAACAACACTTAAAAGGAAAAAATCCCTGACCTCAACACCGCAGAAAACACGATAACAAAAAGGAGTACACGCAGGAAGCCAACAGGCCTCACCGTAAACACCCACTTTCCAAACCTAGGAAAACACAACACAAGAAAAACGCGACCAACCTCTCAGCCAGCGACGTCTCTCTTTATATCCAGTAAAATAACCATTATAGCGATAGCGTAAAGAAAATAGGATGTACTGGAAGAGAAGTGACTTTTGGGGACACGTCACAATGGCCCGTTCCCAGTATGGGCTGGAAGGAGGTGGAGCCGTAGTAAGTAGGAATTTGGATACACCAAATCAATATATGCTCCTCAGTAAGGGCGTGACGAAGGCGGAGTCGTAGAAATTTGGACACCATATATGCAGGCGGAACGGAGGCGGAGCCGTAGTAAGTAGTAATTTGGACACCCTGTTTCAATATATGCTGCTAAGTGCCGTAACTGCAACTATTAGCAAAGTTAGTTATTGTTTTTTTATCCACAGTGGCTATATAGAAGTAATTATAGAAATGTATGGTCATTTAAAAAAAACATCTGTTCACGATTTTATTATTACTGTCTTGATTGTAGTAACGATTCTTTTAAGTAGAATATCTTAGTATATAATAGAATAAAATACGGATATGTTCCTAAGTTTTATTTCTAATGCATAAAGTTTACAAATTGTATTTTACCTTTAAAAGTGTATCGTTATTTTATATTAAACAGTATAGATATATTTTTATCGTAAAATACATCACAGAGTCTGATGCAAAAATAGATCACAAGAGCCATTCCATATCAAATCAACACAAAAAGTGACATTTTCAACCCAACCGCTACCGATTTTTTTAAAATTTGGCTATTTTATTATCCACTTTATATAAAACTCTATGGAAAACATCAGATCACAATATCAGTTTATCATTTATAAATATTTGAAGTTTGGAAAATCAGATAATTTTTCCAGACATATTCGAACGTCTGTATATTTTAATCTAATCTACTGATTGTATTGAAATAAGGCATATTTTGTAGCTTCAGGTATGACCTTTGTTGTGATATGTCACATGACCCATTAAATTATATTTATCATTACAGGGTCACTTGATTAGAGGGTGAGCTGAAAAAGTGATCTTTAATTTAATATATATATTGTTGGTATGCTATTTATCTCTATTATACCAAAATTTTAAGCTGGGAAAACCACAGGCTCACAGTGAAAAAAAAATTCTAAATAAATAGTGGCTCCCAAAGGTGTTCGTACACTTACGAATTTCAATGAAATACTATTCTATCCATTAATAACAATTAATATTTCAGAATGGGAATTTTTTAATAATATCTATAACTTGTTCTTAACAAAACTACGTAAAATATTTTAGAAACATAGTAAAACTTTTTTTGAAAAATTAATAATCAAAAAGTAACCAAAATGTTACGTCACAAAAGTCTTCGTACACTTAAAAAAAATCGCTACATACAGTAAATATTGTAATATTTCGGTAAATTAGTACTTAGTAAGATATCCCCTAGCATCCACAACAGCTTTTAAATGTCTGTGGATAGAGTTTACTAGTTTTTTTGTAATTTCTGCATCAATGTTCCTCCAATCTTCGATCATTACTGTTTTAGTTCACTTTTCATTTTAATGTCGTGTCTTCATACCCTAACCTCCAGTTCTCTCCAAATGTGTTCTATTGCGTTTAAATCTGGCGACTGAGGTGGTGTTTTCAGAACTTTGGAGAATTATGGAGACAGCAGAGGCGGACATTGAGAGCCATGTGCTTAGGATCGTTAACTTGATAAAAAAACAAAGTTGTTTCCAATACCCAAATTTTGGACTAATTTTAAATTGTCTTTTAAAATATTTAAATAAAGAGCATGATTCATTATGCCATCAATAAATACCAAATTACCTAGTCCTGATGCTAACCTGCACCCCCACACAAGGACACCTCCACCGCCATACTTTACTGTTCCAACAAAGTTCTTGGGATGAAGTTCCTCATTTTTTCTTCTCCATACAATTATATGCCTATCGGAACCAAAAATGTTAAATTTGCTTTCATCTGCAAATATCACATGATTCCAATACGTTTCGGGCTTATTTATCATTGATTTTGCGAAGGAAAACCTAAACTTTCTATTTTTCACACTTTACAAAAATTTTCTTCGGACAAAACGCCCATGTAATCCAGCTGATCTGAGCACTCGCCCAACAGTTTCAGGCGAAATTGAAGTAGAAAATTTTTCCGTAAATTCTGTATAAATTTTTATAGCACTCAAATGTGGATTTTTCATAAATTTTCTAGCTACAAATCTCTGATCACGTTGAATTAACTTTGCCGGACAACCTTTTCTTACCTTGTTTTCGATCTGATTTTCTTCTGTAAAGCATTTTATCACATACTGCACTGTAGAATGGGATAAATTTACTAATTTAGCAATATTTTGAACTGATTTACCACTACTATGATGAAAAATAATCAATTTTGGAATGCTGTTCGTTGTTTCCTTACGACGAGCCATTTTTAAATAATACTAAATATTACTACTTAAGCAAGCAAAGATTAAAGCCAAACGCTTTTTTAAATGTCACCACAATGCAAAAATTAAAAAAGCGACAGAGGATAATTTTATTTATGAATTTATCCGAAAATGTTTCGGTGTACGATCACTTTTGTGATGTGTTCTTTCTCTGCGTCCTTGCATTTCCATTTTTATAAAAAAAAAATGAGTTGATATTTAAAAAAAAATGTTAGGTTTTATTCAGAATCACATGGAGATGATATGAAAAAATATTGAACTTTATATTCGAATTCAATTCCAGGTGACAGCGCTTTTTCTACAAATTTTTAAAATGTACGAACACTTTTGGGAGCCACTGTATATGTTATATGAGCAGCTACTCAGAAAATACTGGAAACCTACACCAAATCATAATTGATTAAATAATTACTAAGAAATAAACATTATTCTTAACTAAAGTTATAAACATTTTATAATGTGCTTATAATTTTATAAATTTAATTTTGCTGAATTTTAAGATTTGAACAAGAATGCAGATGTCATTAATCATAATTATTTTGTTTTATTTAAGTACACTCACTAATATTGCTATTTTGTATGTGTATATATATATATATATATGTGATTCATGTAACGGATATTCAAAATGAATCTCCTTTTATTAGCTGATGTATGCAATAATGATAATTCCACTACATGTAATAACAATATACACACTGCGCGGGCGCATACAATTTGTATGCAATAACCAATGCAATAACCAAACTCCATCCAGTAACAATATGCATGCTGTATTGGCACATGCTATTCACACAGCGTTGCAGTAGCTGTCAACCACATATCTACATGCTATGCAGGCTCACGGCTAACAATGCGGTTATTGTATGGACACCTGTAATCCACGTAAGTTAAATGCAATATATATAACTACCAACTTACTAACCCACAGCTCAAAATTTTATGTAGTAACTTATGGTGTTTTATGGAATTTATCTTATTGTTTAAATCAAGTTGTTTTTTTTTCTCTTATTTTATCTCTCTTTGTTTATTGGAATCTCTATTTGTTTATTGAAATTAACTTTTTTTATTTACAGCATCGGAAAAGGATCTCTATAATTAATATATGACAACAACTGAAAAATAGTTTTAACATTTAAATTTATCTTATCACTGTAAAATTGTTCAAACCTCATTGACTAAGGCGTAAATATTAGAAAACATAATTTAATATTATTAATTTTAAATTTAATAAATTATAAAATTATAAAAATTCAATAATTGTAATTGTTAATGAACACAACTGCTTAAGACTATAAACTCATTTAATGTAGAAATAACTTTCTTAATTGATAAATGCACAGCAAACTATCACATTTATTAGTGCCCTTTTTGGGTGATAGCATCCTGGCCTTTTTTCAATCCTAAGGGAAACTCTGACTAGTAGTAATTAGTCATCTATATTAGAATTTTTTTTAAACAACAGATGTTTCTACATCATAAAATACTAAATTTTAAAATAAATTAATTTGTTATTCTAATGATTTCCATTCAATGTAGGTTTAAAATAAATTAATTTGTTATTTTAATGATTTCCATTCAATGTAGGTTCAATATTGTTGTCAGTGCTACATATACCGGGTGGTCAGAATTAAAACACCCCTACTCTGAGCTCTCTATACATCGAACTATTCAGTGTAAAGACTCCAAAATTGTTGAACCTACTATTCAAGATATGGGGAAAGGGATTACGCGAAAAAAAAAAATAGTTCCAGAAACACCGATAGGTGGTGCTGTATAACAGAAAATATGCTGAAAAGACACAAAATACACATTTGTAACACATTTTATTCGAACGTACCAAACATTCATATCACAAGGACCTTATCGATGCAGGGAATGTTGCTCAATATGGTTCCCTTCTTCAAGATGTAAAATCTGCAGTCTGTGGACAGCTTGTTCAACTGTGGATCGTAATTGGTCGATTGAGATGCTTCTCACATGCAGAGTGATACTGTGTTTCAAATTTGCCAAGGTTACCAGTTGTTCTCGATAAACAAGACTTTTTAAGTATCCCCACAGCCAAAAATCACAGGGATTAAGATCTGGAGAACGAGATGGCCAGGTTGTCGGAAACGCATGACTAATTACTCTACCATTAGTAAAATGTTGCCGAAGAAACTGCTGTACACAGAGTCCAATGTGTGAAGGCGCTCCATCTTGCATAAAGGTAATTGAATCAAGACATTGGTGGTGTTGCAGTTGGGGTACAACAAAATTTTCGAGCATGTTTCTGTACCTCCTGGCCATCACGGTGCATGTCACAGGGCCATTGGGAGTAGCCTCTTCGAAAAAGAAAGGTCCAAGAATGAATGTGGCTGTGAATCCACACCAGACTGTAACTTTCGGTGAGTGAAATGGAATCTCTTGGAAGGTACGAGGGTTTTCCGTGTCCCAAATGCGACAGTTATGGGTGTTGACTGTTCCACTTAGATGGAAATGCGCTTCATCTCTTCATAGAATCTGCCATGGCCACGATGCATCCACTTCAACTCTAGCCAGAAATGTCAATACAAAGGTCAATCGCTTCTCCCTGTTGCTGGTCAGCAAATGGTGATTGTGACTAATTTTGTACGGGAAAAAATGCACTATGTTTCTCAGTACGTTCCGCACTGTGCTGTAGGGAACACCCAAGTGTCATGATACTCCACGTGCACTACTACAGCCTATAACGTTATCCATTGATTGTTCAACAGTAGCGGTGGCAACATCGTCAACGACATCTGAACGAGTCGATTTGCATCCTCGACCCGGCTGAACTCCACGATGTCTAGTTTTCTCGAATCGAGCGATCATTCTCCTGAGAGCTTGTGGAAGTAATGGTCCTTTGTGCAAATTCTTAAGTTGACGAAACTCTCGAAGTACAGCTGCAGCATGTCCTTTGTTTTCATAAAACAGCTTCACAAGCAAAGCGCGTTCTGGCAGTGTGACAGCCATCGCTGATAAGAATGAAAATTTCCCAGTTTTATCCCCTTTTATGCCCAGAACATAGTAGCTGCAAACCAAGGGTTTATGCAAATTTTTATGCTTACAGTGCGAAATTGCAATTACAATGACAGTTTAAGTTTCTTCACTTTTTTATCTTCTTTTTTTTCATATCAGCAAAAGAAATTAAAAAGGAAAAGTTCCATATTGCATGTGTTTGTTTTTTTGTGATTATTTTGTGTCTTTTCAGCATATTTTCTGTGAGTGCCACCTATCGGTGTTTCTGGAACTAATTTTTTTTTTCACGTAATCCCTTTCCCCATGTCTTGAATAGTAGTTTCAACAATTTTGGAGCCTTTACACTGAGTAGTTCGGTGTATAGAGAGCTCAGAGTGGGGGTGTTTTAATTCTGACCACCTGGTACTTGGGTATGTGCTCAAATTTTCAATGATTATTTATACCTAGCAAAAATTAAATTAGGTGCACATTGTACATTTTAATAGAAAAAGCTATGAAAGTCTAGCAATATGCATAATTTTATTATTTTGGTATTGTATTTAAATTTACGCGAAATGTGTTAATGTATATGTAAAAAATGTATTTTGGGCTCTTATTTCTTTTTTACTTATAAAAATTGTGAACTTTGATCAGTGCAGCAGTGCATGCAAACTGGTTGGTAGATATTTTTTCTGGCTGGTAAGAATTTCCAATAATTTTCCATCCCTGTATAAAGCTGAATTTCTTATAATTATCAACTTTCAAGTTCCAAAAATTAGTATTATTATAATAATCCATGGTTCCAAAAATTCCAGTATGATTATAATAATGCAATGTGCATTAAAAAACAACTTTTATTTTGTTATATCACTAGTTAACTAAAATATTTTGCAAGAAATGATAAAAATTCTTTAACACATTTAACATTACAGCCTAAACACTAGAACATACGAAAATTAAGCATTGCCACTATCACCCCTGTAGAGTTTCATTCAGGTAGAGCTGCCCATAGGAGGGGGAGGGGGGTGGGGTGCAGACCTTCAATATATTTTTTTTATGGGAAAAGACATGAAAAAATCACATAAAGGTGAAAATCAAATATGAAGGAAGAAGCCCATGATAACTGTTTGTAGGAGACATTTAATTTGTATGGGCAACACTGCTCCAGGCTGTTTTAGAAGAACGAAGTGCCCTTTAATGAATTATGTTTAAGTTTAATGAATTATGTATAAGTTTAAAAAAATTATAAAATTATAAATTATGAATTATAAATTATAAAAATATAAAATTTCATTATTCAATGATAATCAGAATAATAATAAATATTATTCTGATTATCATTGCGAATGATTTTTTCTCGCAAATCAAACCATGTGCATCATTACTGAAATATTGCTGAATATTTCCTGTCTAGATTACTGAAACTATAACTGAGAGGTTGGAATCTCTGCCCCACTATTTTTAAAGGAACTCATTTTAAGTATCATCATCTAGTTATTTTTTATAATTTTTTAGAGTTTTTTAGTGCTTCAGTACAAGAGTGTAAATTAATAAATATTTTTCTAAATTAGATAATTTTTCACATAAATAGTGCGATTGCACAATTCATTTGTATGCATTACTGTGAGTCCATAAGTATCTTTTTCCACCTGTCTCCATCCTTTAGTTATTACTCGATAGGCAATCTAAACTTGCTTATTTTCATATGTTGGTTCATTTTAAAGAAATATTTTGCATAATAAACTTAATATGAGAGTTAATTATGATGGGAATAAGATTATTGTTAGGAATGTATAAAATTTGTCTTGGAATGCTTACAATGCTACTTGGCATGCAGTCTCTTAACAAGGAGAAAACACATTTACAGACAACCATTGCTATTATGTGAAGGTAGGGTTGCTGAATTTGGCGACATTTTTTGTGACCTTTGTTTCAGATTTGGTGAAATATCACCAACTTTTTAAATGCACTAGAACTTTCCAGACTTATCCATTAGTTTCAAAGGTACTCATTGTTCTTAGAGATTTCTATGAAGAGTATATAAGGGAGTCATTGTTCAGTGGGACAAAGTTGACATAATACAAGTCAAATTGAATTTTGAGATACACCAGTGTTTTGAGAACCGATTTGGCAGTTTTGTCAGTTAGTTGAGCATTTTCTTACTGTCTTATTGGGCCTGATAGTTATTTTGTGATCTTGTAAGATAGCTATAGTGTCATTAGCTATAAATCGTTTCTGCTTTTTGGTGGTTTTAAATAAAAGTGTTAGTTATCCAGAAATTCGGATTCATTTTTGTATCCTGAGAGTATACCCATGATGTAAGAAGATATGTCCATAACATTATTAATAGTTAACATTTTCATGTAGTGCTTTGAATCTAAAGACATTTTTTTTAACATTTCAGGTTTTCAAATAGTTATTATGTTGAAGTTTATTCTCTCTCTCTCTCTCTCACACACACACACACACATATATATATATATATATATTCTAGAAGGTATGGTAGTTATATTACAGGAAGTAAAAAGTTGCAAAATGTTACCTCCCAACTGCCCACCGGCAGCTGTTATCCATAGGAACACGAGAGTCATGCACCTCTCCCAATCAATATTATTATTTACTATATGTCTAAGTAACTACCTAATGAAACATACAGTGAAACTTCTCTAAACAGCCACCCTTATTCCATGGACACTCCTCAAAATGGGCAAAAATTTCAAGTACCGAATCAAAAGAACTTAGGAATAACATAAATGTTACCCCTATTCTGAGGCCACCCCTCACCCTGGCCAACAGACAACACCAAAGTCTCAAAAATATAATGACCGACCCCTCTTAGACGGGCAGTTTTGTTAACGAATGCCCTAGACTGTGTCATATATTTATCACTAGAAAAACAAAATTTTATCCCCCACCCCTTACCATATTACAAAGATATTTTCACTCCTCCAAGTTTGATTGACAGCTTCTTCTTCGTCTGATGACTAAAAGGGTGAGCAAGTGCTACTTTTGTCCCCATTACAGCTTAACCCTCCTGCTGCTAACACCCACAGTTCTCTCCCCCCCCCACGCTCCAACACAGCTGGCTTTCACTTGAAAAGCTGTCATGTGACTGCTTTGGCTTTGTGTCGTTATCCACTCTTTAATTAGTTTTAGCATTTATTTTTGATGGCACAGTAAACATTATCAGTGTTGGTATTGTACTTTGTCTACTGTATTACAGATATGGAAAGTAAAAAAGTTGACTGAATGTTCTATCATTGGAGGAAAGAATTTCTGTTATAAATGACCACAGGCAAGGTGGCTTATCATCTAGGAAACTCGCAGAAAAATAATATGCTTGTGGAAAAATGCAGATAAACCAGGTTTTGATAAATGCTGAGATTTTATTAAAAACGTGGGAAGAAAGTCAGAGTGCCGGTTTGAAACGGAAACGAGAAGAAAAATATCCTGAAATTAACGAGTATGCTTATGAGTGGTTTAAGGGCATAAGATCTAAAGGTCTTTCTGTAAGTGGTTCAATGATAAAAAAAGGCTTTGGAAATTTCAAAGAAATTGGACGTGAATGAATTCTGTGCAAGTAATAGCTGGTTGAATAGGCTTCGTTTGCGAAACAATATTGCCATCAAGATTATAAACAGCGAAAGTGGTGAAATTGACAATACAACTTTAGAAGAGTGGAAACCAAGATTGGCTTCAATTATAAAAGAATATTCCCTGGATAACATTTTTAATATGGATGAAAGTGGACTTTTTTTTTTCAAATGCTACTAAAAAAGTCCTTGTCATTTAAAAACGAAGACTGTCGAAAAGGAAAATTAGCCAAAAACAGACTCACTTTGATGTTCTGCTGCAGCGTGATAGGGGAAAATGAATGAATGAATGAATAAAGGTGGGTGGCTCCAAAAGAGCCCAGCACATCGACCAGAGGTCTATTGTACTACCCCAAAAAGAAAACGAAGATCCCTAAGAAAAGAGACCAGTAGCCGATGCGAAAATAAGCAGGCACTTGACAGGAATGTCGTTCAGCTCCCAGGGTTCAATCACATGACGACCAATGTGTTCGAATCTGTGAGCAGAGTAGGCCTCACATTCACATAGAATGTGAGCTGCAGTTTCTTCGCTGTAATTGCAGCCTCTGCAAAGCGAATCCTTGGAGACACCCATGATATTAAGATGTCTCTTGAGGGTGCAGTGCCCAGTAAGGAGCCCAACAGCTCTCCTGATGCCAGTTCTACTGAGCCTGAAAAGTTCCTTTTGACGTGTACTAGGGCAATTGCAGTTGAGGATTTTCGCTTGCCTTTGTCCCTTAGTGTCACGCCAGTTCTTACATTGAAGCTTCCTGAAGATGTCATAGACAATACTTCTGATAAGATCATTGGGAATACCCAAGGCCGGCTCAGGGCCCACAAAAGGAGTACTAGAGCCTTTCCTAGCAAGTTCATCTGCCAATTCGTTGCCAGGAATGCCCGAATGACCAGGCACCCAGTACAGAATGACACTATTATTACTAGCAATTTTACAGAGAGCATTATTATAACATTCCCAGACAAGGGAAGACGTCACAGTGAACTTCCCCAGAGCCATAAGAGCAGCCTGGCTGTCAGAACAAATGAAAATCTGGCTATTCTCATACTTTCTGTCATAGCAAATTCTACAACACATAAGAATGGCAAATACTTCTGCCTGAAAGACAGTAGCAAAATTGCCAAGCGGATAAGATAGCTCAGTGCCATCATCAGGGCAACAGACACCAGCACCAGTACTTGTGCCAATCTTCGAGCCATCAGTGTACCATACAAAACATTTCAGTTTATTGTAGGTAGGAGTCCTCTTCCAATCATCCTGCGAGGGGACAAGAATTTCATAAGGCTTATCAAACGTAAATTTGACATGTATGCCATCAGGTGGCATACAGAAATAAGGATGCCTAGCAACATTACTGTTAAGTTCGCCCCAAGATAGATACCTTGAGTAATCTTTCCAGTGTTTCAGATATTTGAGTCTGTTCATGCAGATAAGTGCCTCTGCTTCAATACGCATATAAAGCGGATGCAAACCAAGTAAAAGTTCAAGAAATGCAGTAGGAGTGGTTTTCATGCAACCAGAAATTGCAATGCACACCATCCTTTGAAGTTTAACTAAATCAAGTTTAGCAGTTTCACTTCTAATTCTGGACCACCAATCAATGGATCCATAAGAAATGATAGGACAGACTATCATCGAGTAAATCCAATGGATAGCACTGGGATTTAAGCCCCAGGTTTTCCCAATAGCATTCCTACAAGACCAGAAGATTCTTCTGGCTTTAGTCGTGCAGTAGTCCAAGTGTCTCTTCCAATTGAGTTCCTTGTCAAAATAAATTCCCAAGAATTTAACCTCCTTGGAGCAAATAAGCTTCTGTCCAAAGAAGCAAATATTCCCAAGATTAAGTATGCGTTTCCTTGTAAACGCAACTAAAGCAGTCTTCTGCGGATTAACCGTAAGGCCTGCATTTTTACACCATGTCTCAACCCTCCTGAGAGCAGTAGACATCATGTCAGAGACAGTGTTACCAAATTTACCCCTGGCAATGATGACAACATCGTCAGCATATCCAACGCAAGAGATGCCAGAGATATTGATGCTTTCCAAAAGAGAGTCCACAACTAAACACCAGAGAATTGGTGAGAGCACACTTCCTTGTGGACAGCCCGAAAGTCCATGCGCAGTCATACTATCACCAAGTAAAGATGCACAGATATACCTGTTAGATAACAGGTTCTTGATCCAATAAGAGATCGTGGTATCAGCACCTTTTCTGTCAAGAGCAACAAGAATGGTGTCGATGGGTACCTTATCAAAGGCACCTTCAATGTCAAGAAAGGTAGCAAGAGCAATTTCCTTGGCATTGAGATTTCTCTCTAAAATAAAGGAGAGACTGTAAAGAGCAGTGTCCGTAGATTTGCCCGGTTGATAGGCATGTTGAGAATTAGACAAGGGCTTAGAGGCCAGAATCACTTCCCTTAAATACCTATCAATAAGCTTTTCAATAGTCTTTAAAAGAAAAGACGTAAGGCTGATAGGCCTAAAAGATTTGGCCTCATAATAATTGTGATAGGGGAAAAGAACCACTTTTAATTATTGGTAAATCAAAATGACCAAAGTGCTTCAGAAACAGGAATTTGCCAAATCTTGGAATCCAGTGAGAATATAAAACTAAAGCATGGATAAGATCTAGCATTTTTGAAAACTGGCTAGACAATTTCAATAAAAAAATGTGACGACAAAAGCGAAATGCTTTGTTGATCTTGGACAACACCCCTTGCCACGTATCATAAACCAAAAGGTTCTCAAATGTGAAACTATGCTTTCTGCCAACAAGTACGACTTCTAAGTTGCAACCACTTGACCAAGGCATCATCCAAACATTTAAACGTTTTCTTGTATCAAAAATGGATGAAGTCACACAAGCTATGGAGCTAACAAAAAAACTTACAGTTAGTGACGCCATTTCATAGTCAAAACAGGCTTGGAAGGAATTGAAAGCTTCAACCGTCAAAAAATGTTTTGCTTCCTGTGGTGTACTTAAAGATGAAGATGATGTTGAGCCGATACTATCCAACGATGAAACCGATATCGCAAAGGAGGAAGTGGAACAAATGCCTGCAAAATAGATATGAGCGATGCTATACTCAGTGCACCACCATGCTATGAAGATTTAGATGATGGATGGGAGAATCGTTTGCAGCAGGACCTAAGTAAGTAACTTTTTTTTTATTTATCGATGGCCGGGAAAAACTTTTTCAATTTAGGGGGGAGGGACTAAATTGCTAAATGTGCATTGCTACATACTCTGAAATATGTATTAAAAAGATTTTCATTGTTATAGGACTAAATTCCAGTCCAGAATGTGTTTTATCAGATGAATCAAATGAAGAAATTGACACTATGCCATTGGAAGAAGGGTATTGCTCACAAAATAGGATGAAATATTTATTTTCAAACATGGATGGTGCATCAGGCTCTAACAATACAGAGCTACTTGAGAGACTTTTACATAACATAGAAAATGAACTAGTAAAGAAAAAAGTATCTGTATTAAAGCAAAAGACAATCAATGAATATTTCAAATGATGTATTAGTAGTATTAAAATATATAGGCTATAATTTTTAAATAAATAATTTTTAATTTTTTGTTGTTCGTAGGATGATGAATTATGCATAGAAATTTTTAATACTTAATATATATATTTCGTTTTTAATGTATTGAAGATATGAAGATATTCATTTAAATATTTAACTTTGCAATTTTTAAAAGTTTTATGTAAGCACCCCTATTCCGCAGTTACCCCTTGAAACGGGCACTTTTCTAGAAGAACCGATCGTGGCCGCCTTAGAGAAGTTTCACTGTATATGTTATATCATTGTCTCACAAAAGACAATTAATTTACGATCTTCTAACAAAACATGTCTATCCTACAAATAAGTGGAACACACTTAAATTTGAATTAAGTATATTAAAATAATAAGTCTTACAAAGTGACAGGGATTATCAAGGAAATTGAACTTAATTTTGAAAAATATTGAATTTTCATCAGTTATGCATCATTTTCATTAATGTAGTATCATTTTATCAATTTGGTCATTTTATTAATTTTCCATATTCTAATTTTTTCTATTTTGCAGAGTTTGTAGCTTTTTTACCTTTCTCATGAGTTTATCACTTCTATTTTTTCCTATTTTTAGGCGGTTATCCCTCCTATTTTTCCTATTTCTTGGACTCTACCCTCCTATTTTCCTTATTATTTTTTGGAAATTTTGGTTGCTGTCCATGCTGGTCAGGCGTTTAGTAAATAACTTGAGGCAAATGTGTTCTTCCATATTTCATTAAAGCCAGCAGAGATTGAAGCTACTGAAAAGTACTAATCCACATAAATTTTCTCTCCCTCTTCAATCATCCTGTGTTTTGATAGACTCAACATAAACACATACATGTTCCTGGGGCGCGGTAGCCCATTGGTTAGCGCGCTGGAGTTGCACTCGGTAGGCCCGGGTTCGATTCCAGCCACTGCCAAAACTGCCACCGTGTTCATGCGGAGTACGATCACGTTAAACATGTGGGTCCGAAAGTCCTTCCGAGAGGTTGGTGGTAGGGGAAGGAGGGTACTGTCCCTGTGGATGCCTCCCCCACTGGGTTCTGGTCTAAATTGGGTGGCACTTCCCGACCTTCCAAACTGTTACCTTACACCTTTCTGGTAGGTCGGACGGTCTGGGTTTCAACAACAACAACATACATGTTCCTGCAAATGACAGTGGGGGGAATTAAGAAAAAAAAAAAAACCTAGTCCAGAAAGCTAAATTTTTAAATATTAGTTTTACAGCAAAAATGCTTACTGAGATCAAATCTTCAGAACATTTTGCTTTACACAAGTTGAAAAAGTAAAGTAAATAAAAACAACTTGGAAAGTTTATCTATTGGAAGAAGGAAAAAGGTTTGTTGTATTTTGTTTCTTTTAATGGAGTAATGAAGTAAAGTTGGGGATGTTTATCCATTTTTATTTGGCACTAGATCATAGTTTTATACTATTATTATTATTTGTGGGGAAGGGGGAGGTGATAGCACGCAGTTGAAAACTTTGCGGAAAGAGCTAGTTCTGTATTCTCTGCGGGTGAAAGGTCCTTATACGTGACAATTCGGGTGGTTTTTACGTAAACCAATTTTCACACCCACGACGACCACTCACAACCGATTCCAAACCTAAATTATTGTCAGAATATGCAGTCTGCCACGTGTTTCGAGCCATTGGGAAGTCTCCGTTATTTTGTGCATTCGGGCTTGCTTTGAGGTAAAATTTTAAAATTTTGTGACTCAAATAAAATTGGACTCACTAAATAAAAAATTGGTCTCACCAGTGGCTAGCTGGCGAGCGAGATTCCCCACCCCTGCATATCTATCCATCGTTTCAGCATCATTCCTTCTTTGTACGTATAGTTTGTTATTTAACACTGATTGCTTTTGTTTTTACCACTGAACTATGTGTTGTAGAATGAGACTACTCCATGTTTCATGTTTTATACTGAAAGATAAATTGTTAGTTTCTAGTTCAGTATGGTAGACAGCAAGGGTGCAAAAAATGTTTGGAACCCCAAATTTCCCCAGGAACATACATTTTACTAGAAAAATTTCCCCCAAAATTATAACGTGCTAATAGGCCTGTACAAAATTGTATGGAAGGGTTAAGGAAAATTACTCCAGTTATAAAAATTAATCACACATTTTATCTATTATCTATTTTATCACACTATTTAATTAATTATATAGACCTTATAAAAAATTTACTGGTCCCCAAGAAATGGCAGCCTTCCAATTTCCTTATGGAATTTGTCAATGAGTTTCGATGTCTTGTAAATTTTCAAACGAGACATAGAAGAAAATCTCGTGATGGGATATTTTTTTCCATCAAGATGTCTGTCTAAAGATTTTTTTAAAAGTCCAGAAGCATTGTGTACTGGAGGTCCATTCCAAGAAATAAAGACTTCTTGGAAAAGACTGTCATATTTAATATGTCAATTATGAAGATGATTGCCTATAACATATCCAATAGATTTGCAAACTGTTTAACTGTTTAATGGTCGTATTTTATTTCAAAATACGGACGTCAAGTTCTAAAATAGTATCCTGCAACAGATAGCGATTATTTTTGAAGCAACACTATTTTTGTGCTAACAGTAAACATAAAAAACACTATAAAAAATAAAAAAAACACATATTAACTATACAATTGCAACATTTGGCAATAGTTGCAGTTTTGCTTGAAAATAGTGGAAACACTAGCTTTACATGGACGTAGCCACTTTGAAAAAAAAAAGGTTTTCTGCCGGAAATTTCCCCAAACCTGCTCTAATTTCCCGGGATCCTCGATCCCGCGATCCAACATATTTTGCACCCCTGGTAGACAGTAATTCATGCTTAACACTGAAATCATTTGTACTTCAATAGTATAAATTATTCAGTTCTTTTTCTAGTATTGTTGTAATATTTAATGTTTCATTTCATATTTCAGTTATAATATTTTGTGTAGCGTATAGCTACACCATTTATTTGAAGCAAGCGAGAAAATGTTTATTTTAATAGTACATAGTAAAGATTATATTTAGAAATATAACATTATGACATTACATATACCTTTTGCTATACTTATTTGAAAAAGAAAGTGAAATGGTTGTCTATAACGAACTGCTCAGTCATCACTCCATATAATATATAAATCATGGTTCTTTCTTATATTGATGAAAAGTTGCTATTTTGTGAAATTTTAATATAACCACTACAATATAAAAAATAATAATTTTTTTTGCCTGTCCTCTTGTAAAAAAATCCAGGAGGAGCTAATGCTCCATTTTACACTATACTGCTGGTAGTGGCATCCCAGGGTTTTCTGAGGCTCCAAGCAAGCTTTCATGAAAGGTCTCATCTCAACAATAAATGCAGTAAAACTTTACAAACTTGAAAATTGGTAATCCAAAAAATTAGTTATCTGACAATTTATTTATGTTGTTTTCACAAGTTTACAGATTCATTAAAAGACTAACATGTATGTTAGTCTTTTGATTTTAGATTCTGGCTTAGAATTGTGGACCCCCTGGGTTAACAGTATTTTGGAGCCCTTTGTTTATGATATAAAAATATTCCCAGGCCTGAAACTATTTATCTCACTGGAAAATTCTTACCTGGTTATATAACAAAGCGTACTGTGGAACTTATAGTATAGTGATCTCAATATGCTCACCTGCAATCTGATTAAAAGGTTGTATCCGAAACGATGGTAAGAATAGATATACAAATTATTAATGATAAAATGTAGAATTATGTGAAATACAAGAAAACATTGGATTAGGTATAATGCACTCGAGTCTTTAAAAAATGCACTATAAGTCCAATAAAAATAATGTACAAAATTTTGAGGCCCTATGTGAACATGAGGCCCCAAACGGTCACTTGGACTGCTTGGCCTTCGGGACGCCCCTGACTGCTGGTGCTCATGGACATGAGCAACTTACACCAACTTCCTTAGTACTTTTTACTTATTTTATTGAAAGCTTATTTATTACGTATATGCCATAATTACAAACACTTATATTTATAGGACTAACAGCATGAAGCAGGTTTTTTAAGGTTTTTACTTTAAAAAATTCTGTTAACTGGCAATAATTTGTACAATATGATATGTCAGACAGATTTACTTCACAATTCAACAGTTTGCAATACAGTCTGTCCATCAGGAAGTTTTGCATTGCCAGGAATGATGTCTTGTCATCCATTGTTAGACTGTTATGCTGAAATTACTCTTCTCTCTTTGATTTCCATTAGTGTTGTCAAGACAGTAAGTTTATTTCAAACTTTTTATATAGAAAATTTTCATTTTTCATTACATTTATTCTATTTAAGATTAAAACTAACTTCTCTTAACTGTGCTGTTTTTAACTGTGCTGTTTTTTATTATGTGCTGAAAAGAAGAAAATTTTTAATTAGTCTGAAAAGAGAATCAAGTCATTGTGTAACTTGAAACAAAAGATAAACAAACAATAAGCAAAAAAATATATGTACTCATAAAAAATTCAGCTACAGCCATGAAATTTGGCATGCAAATGTCGTTTTAAGAGTTGTGCAAATGAAAAACTGTTAGCGTCAAGGATGTTATAGGGCTCATGTGTTGGCTTACGAAAATTTAAAAGCAATTTAAAATCTAAATATATTGCATATGAGCCATTTGTATAAAAGATGAAGCAGAGCATGGTTGTGGATTCTTATGTCGTGACTTCTTGAAAAAAATAGACTTTACGTGAAATAACCAATTTTTATTCTCACAAAAGCAACATTGAAGATAACACAAATAATACTTATATCCTGTTCTTCGATATGGTAATTGCATAAAGATTAAAACAACATTGTCTTGAAAATTTACATCAGACAGAAAGTTAGGTCTAAACAAGACTGGCCACGTATTTTGCCACTTCTTACTGGCAAACATGCAAGAAAAGGCTTACATAACATTATGCATAGTACTAATATGATGCAGAAAATAGCAATAGCAGCAACTTTTATATACACAGTTTAACATCGAATAAAAATTGTAGAATCACATTACAATGACCGATAAACACGATACTCAATAAAGATTATGATCATTAAAGATACTCAACTGACACATCCACAAGTTTAAATAGTGCTGCGTCATAGAAGTAGAAGTTAATGTTTCCAGAGTATGCCAATCTCTTAATTGGATGAAGTAGAAATTTAACATATTCCGGATGCTGATGTCTCAATTTACAGGAATACGGAACATGGAGTTGAAACTTATATTGACAAGCGATCCTAAAGTGATTAGCCAATCAGAACAAAGTAACTTTTTGAATTTTGACCGTACCTCGACAGATGTACATATTGCTTGTTTATATTAAGTTTTCTAACAATCGGGCCCCCTCCTGCAGATTGAGTTGCTTAAACATATAATACAAGTTTATAGTCAAATTTAAAGTCATACTCATATTGAACATACACTGTTTTATAGAGTTTCAAATATCATGTATAAATTTTAGTGTATAATTACATTTCAAGACAATGTTTTAAAAAGTATGAACACATCATGATACATTTTACATGGAAACACAAAGTTAAATATCTCTGTGTTAAGAACAGAAGATACCATTTTTGAATTCACAAACTCTTAAACCATCGCCACACAGTATAAACTCAACAGTACCTAAACAACATGTTGAGGGAATGTCAAAAAGTTTGTATATTACATTGAAAAAATTTTAAACTTTTAAACCTTCACAGTTTAAACTCATTAGTATCTAAACTACTAAATGAGGGATTAGAAATAGCATAAGTCAATTTAGTGTATATCAAAAAACCTTAAAATTTTTCGCCACACAGTATAAACACATTGGTAATTAAACTACACAATGTAGGTTTTGAGAAAAAGGGTTGAAGTTTATTTGAAAATACAACTATACAATTTAGACAAGTTAAATTTTGATTTCAAATTACATTTTTAAAATTTTTAAGAAGTTTTAAAGATTTCACAAATTTTAAAAATTGCTTCCTTAGTAATTGGTTTTGTAAAACCATCAGCTTTGTTATTTTTGCTGTTTACAAATTTAATCTCAAAAAGTTTCTTTTCAACTAGATTCCTCAAAAAATGATATTTAACATCAATGTGTTTTGTTCTATGATTCTCAATGGGTGAATTGGAAAAGTTAATGGCTGCTTGGTTGTCACAGAATATTATACTGTTTCCTAACTGAGCTCCAAGCTTATTGCATTCCAGTAATATGTTTTGTACCCACACCATTTCCTTTGCAGACTCTGTCAATGAGATATATTCAGCTTCCATTGTAGATAAACTCACACATTTATGCTTAAATGTCCTCCATGAAATAGGTACCATATCTACGAAAAATATCATGCCTCCCATTGATACTCTATCATCCCTAATAGCTGCAGTCAGAATCAGTATAACAATTTAAATTTACAGATTGAATGTTAGATAAGTTTAATTTAAAATCCCTTGTTTTATCTACATACCCTAGAAGTTTGAGTAGAATATCCCAGTGTTTAATGCCTGTGTTTTCCTGAAATTTGGATAAGATATTTATTGCATAGCTTATATCGGGTCTAGTTTTGCTAGCAAGAAATGATAAACAACCTAATAAGTTTCTGTAAGGTATATATTTCATCTGTTCAATTTCAGAATGATTTGCCGGGCAATCTGCTTTGCTTAAAACTACACCCTTTGCTATGGGTAAACTTGAAACAGGGTATTTAAACTTTGAGAATTTATCACAAATTTTACTAATGTATTGATTTTGATGTATGAAATGTTTATCATGTTTTTCTTCAAATTCAATACCTAGTAACATTTTTGTTTCACCTAACATTTTAATACGAAATTTAGACTTTAGAAAAGAAGTTATAGAATTTAGATCATTTTGATTTTTGGCAAATAATATTATGTCATCCACATAAACAATTTATTGCTTTATTGTTAAAATTATATGCACAATTGCACCACCTAAACTTTATGAAATTTAGTTTTCTGATAACCTGGTCTAACTCAAGATACCATTCTCTGCCGCTTTGGTGCAGGCCATAGATTGCTTTATTTAAATGACATACATATTTACTTTTTTTTTGTCAAAAAATTCTGGAGGTTGATTCATGAGTATTTTTTCACTTAGATTGGCATATAAATAAGCATATTTGATATCAAGTTGTATATGGAACCATCCTAATAAGCATACAAAAATAGTGTAAAACATTCTAACAATTGTAAAGTTAATCACCAGGCTAAACACCTCTTCATAAGTTTGCCTCTTTTCCTGGTTAAACCCCTGTGTCACTGGTCTAGCCTTATACCTGCAAATTTCACCCCTTTCATCTCTTTTGACTGTATATATCCAACGGCGACCGATTACTTTGTCGGAAACAGGTGCAGGCACTAAGTCCCAGACACCTTTTTCCTTCATGACAAATTCATCTGCCATGGCTATATTCCATTCTTTGGATTGGGGTGAATTAGCTACTTCCTTGTAGTTCCTAGGGATTTGGATCTCTACAATGTTTGCTTCAGGCTAATTCCCTGATCTCCCTTGATCCCCTTTGAAATTGAAAAACTTTTCATTAAATTTTATTTTCTTTTTCTCACAAAAACTTTTTATTTCTTTTAATGACCTTAATATTGGTCCCTTTCCTTTGTAATAGTAATAAACATCCTTTCTAGATCCTGTCATCCTTGGAATGACTTTTCTGACCCAAGTAATATCTGGATCGAGAACTGGACGATTATCACCAGAGGAACCCGTTTCCTCACTGCTTTCCGTAATGTCTTGATCTTCCTCTGATGAATCATCTTTTTCTCTCTCCACATACTCCTCATCAGACGAGTCTAGATATGTAGGCTTGTGAGATGAAAAAGGGAATTTTTCTACTAGTTTGGGTTTCTCATTAGCATTGGGTCCCTTACCGCCTTCCTCTGTGTTGCACTCTTCATTAAATTTTACATTGTTAGTTTTAACTATCTTCCCCTCATTCAAGAGCCAGATCCTATATCGAGTTTTAAAGCATATTCTACCATAATGCCCTCTTGTGCCTTCATATCAAATTTCCCCCTAAGTTGTTTAGGCTTGCCTACAAAAGCTTGGCATCCAAATGCTCTGATGTGGGCAATTGATGGTTTTCTTCTGCTGTATAACTCAATCAGTGTTAGATTCTTGAATTTGTGGCAGATCCGATTTTAACATATGCAAAACAGAGTAAAGCTTCTGCCCAAAAATCGCCTTTTAAATTACTGTCATTTAACATTGCCCTAACACAATTCAAAGATGTTAAATTAAAACCTCTCTGAAACCCCGTTTTGTTTGGGTGTGTATGTGTTAGTCCTTTCTGCTTTAATGCCTTGTTTTTCTTAAAACATTTCAAATTCAGTGTGGCAAAATTCCATCCCACTGTCAGTCCTGATACTTAAAATTTTGGAATTCAAAAATCTTTCCTCTTTATGCTGAAATTGTTTAAATCTATCAAAAACTTCCGACTTTCTTTTCATAGGATAAACTGTTACTTTACGTGAAAAATCATAGGTTATGCTAAGGAAGTACCTAGCTCCTCCACACGATGGTTTTGGCATAGGTCCACAAACATCTATATGGATTAGTTCCAATGGTTTATCAGATCCAAATCTTCCTATGGGTTTAAAAGAAATTCTTCCCGTTTTTGCTAATTTGCAGCATCTGTAATTGATAACACTGATGTTTGGCAATCCTTTAACAGCAGATACTTTACATGTATGGTATAAATAGTCAAAGTTAATGTGACAGTACCTCTTATGCCATAGCCTTGTATTTCCCCCTGCTTCAGTGGGTTTACATGATTAGAACTTTTAAATATATCATATTTATAAAGCTTGTTAGGTTTAAAAACACTAACACTAGAATTTACAACTTTACTTTTGAAAACTTGACTGGTATTACTACAATTATCATTACTTTTTACAAGTTTACACAAGTCTTAAAATTACTATTCACATTTCGATTTTTAAAATAAGTGCAAGAATTTTTAAAACCATGATTAACATTTTTAGTTTTACAAGCATATGAGTGATTAACTTTAAAATTACTTTTACCTTTTCTTTTAAAATCACTCGAAATTTTAGACTTTACATTTTTAGTTTTAGGCTTAACAATTTTACTGCCTGTTGACTTTTCAACATTGAAATTCTTGGCTTTTATCTCATATTGAGGCCTGAGGAAATACAAGCCATTCTGCCTTTTGGCATAAAACCATTTGCTACCAGCTGGTTTGTAAAAAGCAATAGTACCATTTGTACTTGTGAAATTGCAATTTTGCTCTTCTAAAATCGAAGCAGCAATTAAGTTTCTCCTCAATTTAGGTGAATACATAACCTCGGTTAAGTTAATTAAATTTTTGACATTATTCATTTTGACATACGTACTGATCGATCCGACACCTTTGATTGGGCTTTCTTGATCACCGGCAGCTAAGGACATTGTTGTCCCTTCAAGCTCTTTAAATTTGTCAAACAATTCCAAATTGTTGCAAAATTGCCTAGTTGCTGCCATGTCAATAACCCAACCGAATTTGTCGGTCGATTCAGTATTACAATTTTCAATACATGATTGAATTTCACTTAGTTTAGCCTGATACAATTTACATTCGGCTTTCAAGTGATCATATGCCTTGCATATATGGCAAGGACCTACGCGTTTATTTAAATTTACATTTCTATAATTTACATTTTTAAAATTATATATTTTAGCATTTTTAGAGTATTTAGGTTTAGACATACAGTAAGCTAAGGTCTTACTTCCACTTTGTTGCTTATCGTGCTTTTGCTGGGCAATTCGGTCCTCCTCCGCTATCAATTCAGTCTCTATGTGCTTTAGAGTAAACTGGTCGTCAGGCAGTCAGTAGAGATTTTGTACTATTCCTTTATATTCCTCACCAAGATGATGTATGGTCTGGAATGAAACTAAGACCTCGGCCGGCATCCTTCAATTTGGACACTAACTTTTTTAGTCTGGAAATGAAGAGTCCAATGGGTTTACCCAATCTTGGTTTTTCGTTAAAAAAATTGTCAAACAATCTCATCAGTCTAGCCCTGGACTTTGGCTCGAACTGTTCTTTTAAAATTTCCCATGCCATTAACAGTTCATCCACTGAAGAAATTAGGTCACGGTACTCAATTTCTAGGCTATAGTAAAGTGTTGACAAAGTTTTTTCCTTACGTCTCTGATATTCCAGTTTTTCCTTCCTCGTCGTGTCCTCTCCCGGTTTTTCCTCCGTTCCTGTGATGAAGCCATATAGTCTGTCATTCATTAACGCAAATTTTATATCAATAATTCATGTTGAGAAATTATCCCTACCAAGCTTTTCCATTTCTGGCGTCGCCACAATTCTACTTGGTTGCTTTACTGCCTGCGGCCCCAGTCTCGGAACTCATTCACACTTCAAAAGTCACTCAATAAGATCAGCGTTTTCCTGGCCCCATAACCACTTGTTAGCTTACGTAAATTTAAAAGCAATTTAAAATCTAAATATATTGCACATGAGCCATTTGTATAAAAGATGAAGCAGAGTGTGGTTGTGGATTCTTATGTCGTGACTTCTTGAAAAATATAGACTTTACGTAAAATAACCAATTTTTATTCTCACGAAAGCAACATCGAAGATAACACAAATAATACTCATATCCTGTTCTTCGATATGGTATTTGCATAAAGATTGAAACAACATTGTCTTGAAGATTTATGTCAGACAGAAAGTCAGGCCTGAATAAGACTGGCCACGTATTTTGTCGCTTACCAGCAAACATAAAAAAAGGCTTACATAACGTTATGCATAGCACTAATACGATGCAGAAAATAGCAATAGCAGCAACTCTTATATACACAGTTGAACATTGTATAAACATAGTAGAATCACATTACAATGATCGATAAAGACAATACTCAATAAAGATTATGATCATTAAAGATACTCAACTGACACATCCACAAGTTTAAATAGTGCTGCATCATAGAAGTAGAAGTTAATGTTTCCGGAGTATGCCAATCTCTAATTCGATTAAGTAGAAATTAGCATATTCCGGATGCTGATGTCTCAATTTGCAGGAATAAGGAACATGGGGTTAAAACTTATTGACAAGCGATCCTAAACTGATTAACCAATGAGAACAAAGTAACTTTTTGGATTTTTACTGTACGTCGACAGATGTATGTATTGTTTGTTTATATTAAGTTTTCTAACATCATGCACTGCGCATAAGAACCACGCATCATACAGCATTTTAAATGACTGGTGTTCTCACAGGCAGTAGCGGCTCGTGGGTTGGGGTTGTGGTAGGGCTGCAAATAAATTGTATCTTAAACTAAACTAGATTTTTAACACAGAAATATAAAATAATTTACATAACAGCATACTGATAAATGTTTTATTTATTTATATATAAGGGACATTCCCCTGAACGAACACATCAATAACTTTTTCATTGAAATTTTTAATTTTGTCCATTAAACTCTTCCCTGCACTGAGCATAGCTAGCGCTGATAGATGATCTTCAGACATTGTGTTTCTTAAAATGGCCTCTATTCTCTTCAGCGTAGGGAAACATCATTCTGGTTCCGATGTTGTCATTGGTGTTGACAGGATAATTTTTAGAAAACGGCTCAATTCACCAACTGAATTCTGAAGTTCGCTGCTTACAATCAATTTGTGAAGATTTAAATTTGCAGAACTTAAAAATTATTTTCGCTCATAAAGAACAGAAGGCCCTGTCCTCAGTTCCTCTTTTTTCAGCATAGGATATAGTAATACTGTTTCATCTAATTCTTTTGAAGGAAATTCTTTGCAAAAATGAGAAAACTGTCCGGACGCCAACAATTTTGCTACCAAAACCGTGTATTTCTCGTTTCACAACCATATAACTAGTCATATTTAGCATAAATTTCCTATTTAAATTTTTTTGGTATGCACTCTTACTGCTTGATGATGTCTGAATAATTTGAAGTTCAGCAGAGGGCGACCATTACTTTTAAAGCAATTTTTCTCAATCAAAGATAATCCTGAAAAATCAACTTCCTGCAAAGACCACACACTCATCGTTTAACTAACTTCCAAACACACAGACATTAATTAAACAATCAGCCAAAAGAAACAAATAAGCGACATAAACGAACAGTTTCTGACTCAAAAACATGAACCCGAACACGTTCCATTCACGAGCGGATAAATAGCACCGGACCCACTCCGATTCGACCAACAAGGAACCACAACTGACGATGATGCGTTTGACGTACCCGATGACGTAGGGTACACGTTGATTCTGGTTAGGGGAGTTTTTATTTAGCATTCGCGGCAAATGTTTCGTGAATTTTTTCTTTTTGAGAAATATGAATATTGATCCAAAGCTTAAGGATGGACCAAACACTTCACAAGCCAAAAACTCACAGAAAACGGAAAAGTTTTCTAAAATGTGCAATTGCAAAAAGATATTTTCCAGTAAATTTACTTAAGAAAAACTGTAAGAAAAAAATTGTAATTTTACAGCACTGAAGTCGGATGATTTTCGCAATCATTTGCACACTGTTCATGGCATGGAAGAAATAAAACATGATAATGATTTTCAAAATTATTCAGGTATGTTCGCATTTTCATAACTTCTATTTCAAGAAGTTTTATTTATTGCTGAATAAAATAAAATAGTTTCACATAAAAATACAAAGAATGGATAAAATGCATGAGATATTAAAATGTTAACTATGTAAGATGAATACAAGATATAACATATTCTAATAGATTAGAAGATATACCCATGCATTTGGGGAAGATTTTCCGTACTACAAGTTACAACAATTTTTGTCAAAATAAAACAATGACATAATAAATTGAAACTATCAATAAGCCCCAAAAATATCAATAATAATAATGATCGTAATTGATATAATCCAGTCAAAAATGCAATATCAATGAAATTTATTTCATACGTATACATATCTTTATTATTTAAATCGGAAAAGATTTATTAAAACTCTTCTGCTGCATAAACACATTGGATTTAAATCCATTGCTAAGTGACATAACATAATTTTCTTCAAATAAATTGGTGGAAGAAATATACTCTGCATAATGCTATCTCTATGGAAAGTTTAATTGTTCGTTTTTAATTAATATCTTAATATTTAGACAACCCCTGGTCTTAGAAACTCGAAACATGTACTAAATTTTAAGTGGAGTTATTCCAATGTTACCCATAAAATTTCATTAAATTCGGTTCAGCCATTCTACCGTGATAATGAGACAGACAGACAGATTTTCAATTTTCTTTATATAGATTATGCAATTGCTATGTCAAAAATATAAAATAACATAAATATGCACATAACTGTAAAGTCTTGTGTAAATACAAATTTTAGTACATTCCTACATAAGCTGATAATGATATGTAAGAAAATAACAAAAATACAAAATTGAGTAAAATTTTTGAGTGGATAACAATTTCTTCCTAGCTATTGATATATTTACATTTGTCAGCTGAAACATATCATTTATGAATGACTGATTCTGGATTAAAATTATCCGAATGTAGACTTTTAATAGATATAATGCAAGTTTACTCATTTTGCTTATTTTCAATCTACTTCTCTAAATCTATATAAATAAAATTGAAAATCTGTCTGTATGTGCGTCTCATCATCATGGGAGAACAACTGAATCGAATTTAAATGAAATTTTGTAGATAGCCTTGAAATATCCAGACTTAAAATTTAGTCCATGTTTTGAGTTTCTAAGACCAGGGGTTGCCCAGATATTAATTAAAAACGAACAATTAAACCTTTCATATAGCATTAAGCAGATGATATTTTTTCCGCCCATTTATTTGAAGAAAATTTTATCATGTCGTTTAGCAACAAATTTAAATCCAATTTGTTTATACGGCAGCTGATTCTTATTATATCCTTTCCGATTTAAATAATAAAGATATATATATAAAATAAATTTTAACGATATTGCATTTTTGACTGGATTATATCAATTATGGTCTTCAGGTTTGAATATTATTACTATTGATATTTTCAGTTTATTATGTCATTGTTTTATTTTTGCAAAAATTTTTGAAACTCATTGTACGTAGTACCGAGTAATCTTCTACAAATGCATGGGTATATCTTCTATTCAGTGGCTTATCCTGACTCTAAAAAGTGTGTGTGTGGGGCAACTGTTTAGCATTTTCTTATGCCAGGGTTATTTTAAATGAAAAATACGCATAACAATAAAAAGCCTTGAAAAGTAGGGAGGCCTGCCCCCCCCCCCCCCCCCCCCCCCCCAAACATACGCTGCTGCTTCTACTCCATGAGAATATAAGCAGTACAAGTATATTAGCACATATTTTGGCATATATTGGAATCAATTACGGCCTTTTAGGTTTTAAGATTACGGAATTATTGATATTTTCAATTTATTATGTTATCTGCTTTATTTTGATAAAGATTTTAGAAACTCATAAGTTGTAGTATGAGTCCTATACAGTTTTAGCTCTTTTATTTTGCATATATTTATTCAACTTCATATATTTTGTAAATTTGTTTACAAACAAGACCAGGACATTTTATTCTTCAGATCTACCCGTGAAGATAATTTTGTATAGCTAGAACAGATATTCTTAAACTTCTTTTTAGGAGCATTGAATTAAATATTTTAATAGAATATTTTGATTAACAATGTCATTTAATATATTATAGGATTTTGCACATGATTGTGAATTTTAAATTGAACTTGACAACTTGAATGTTGCAAAGAACAATGTTTCATCTTGACAATCTAATTAATGCATGACTAATAAAAGGAGATTGATTTTGTGAGTTGCATAATATAAACAAAGCAAATAATTTTTAAACTGCATCTATGTAGAACAATTTTTTTTAAATGGGAAAAATTGGTTAGATGCCATTGACACATGGCTCTCAAAATGACTAAATTATATCTATATGTCACATCTAGCCATCAATTATAGAGTTGAATATTCTATTCTATCCAATAATACGAAGGATATTTAAATATATTTAAATTTCCTTGAATAATACCGAGATCTTAATTAAAACAAAATACTCCTTGCACAGGCGCAGTTCATTTTAAGCATCAACTATAACTTAGAATTTAATATTCTAAACTATCAAATAATACTAGTATACGATAGTAAATTTAACAGCTGAATGATGATGAGTTCGTATTATAAACTACCATCTCCGTGCACAGGCGCAGTTCTCTGAAGCTACTATTGGTTGTTGATATTGACGTCGGGTGACGCCACATCATGACGTCTGAGTGGGTCCGGTGCTATTTATCCGCTCGTTTCCATTCAAGTAAAGTTCTAGATGGATCTGCATTGGCTGCAGCACGCTACGATGATTACGAAAGGCAACCTCTGATCCCTACGCATCACTCTGAGCATGCGCACTAAACATTTTAGCAGAGAAACTGAGCTGCGAGTTTTGCAGCTCGACAGATACTTTCCCCACACGCTTTGAGAATATTCATACGGAAATTAATCTTCCACTTACGTTGCGGCCGTAAAAAATTTGTTTAGATCTTTGATCTGCATTCATTCAGTGCCAAGTGGTGGTAAAATTATACAAATGCGATGAATAAAAAAAAATATATATTTTGAAATAAATTACAGGGAGTGCTGCAGCTCTGCAGCACTTATTGACGAGCCGCTACTGCTCACAGGTAATTGGAACTGGATTTTCTGCTTTGATACTGCAAGTTCTGTACAAAGATGTCTTTGAGACATACTCGATGACACTATGAACAGTTGTCGAATTTAAAGAGAGGTCGCATGATAGGCCTAAGGGAAGCTGGTTGGTCCAATATACGAATCACTCGTCAGGCCCGGCCCGAGGGGGTGCGGAACCCCAGGTGAACCAGAAGAGCAAGGCCTCTTTTTTATCATGATGTCTTATAAATTATATATATATATACAGTACAACCTCGAAAATCCGGACTTTGCCGATTCCGGATTTTCGATTTTTCCGGATTATAGAATTTCAATAAAATTCAGATTTGATATTAACTAAATACATTATAAAACACTATTTTTAGTAAAAATAATGGCAAAAGTTAAGTTAATCAATTAAAACATATTATTTAATCTAAAAAATAGGGCAAAAGAAATTTCTAAGAAAAAATATACACATTAATAATTTAGAATGTGTGAACGAAACGAAATGATAAAAGTACATTTTATCATTTCATTTAAATATTTGAATTAACATTTGTTATTTCATTAATTTTGGTTTATGGGAAAACCGTTTTCTTTATCCTGTAGATGGACATTACTTCTGCTCGGTTATAATGCTTCTTTGTTCAAGACCTTTAATTGCATGATCGATTTTTTGCATAAGATTATCAATGGGTATTTCTTCTTTTCCACATTTATCGTCACTACTTCGATCTTTTTTATTTAATATCATATCGCGAATTTCACCATCATTCAATTTATTTACGATTGGCGCATCATCATCAAAGTGCAGAACTTCCGTTATATCGGCTTTGTCGAGATTTAATGAAGCGCCGGAAGATTTAATGCAGTGCCGGTATTTAATAAAGATCGAGGATTAGCACTTTTAACGATATATTTAAAGGTGTAAATGTGTCTAAACCGTTTTCGCTATTAACGAACGAAAAACAAAAAATAAGAACGTAAAAGTTTTATTTATTATCTAGCATCTATATAATGTCATGTTTAAAAAGACTGATGACTCTGAAAAAAGTAAAAACTTTATTAGTAATAGTCAAATATGTAAAAAATATCGCAGTAGATAAAATAAATATCTTTTCCAAAAAAAAAAAAAGAAAAATATCTCTCCTCTCAATGATTATTCTAAATTACGATGAGTCATTACTAGGTTATGGCAGCACCCGGACGTGGTGGGGCAGGGAAAGCGAAGAAAGGAATTTGCTTAGTTCCTAATCGTAAACACAGCCGACCCCTTTGAGAGCTCTGTGCGTTAATGACCTTGTTGCTCGGTTCTGTGCGATACGATATTATTTAGTAATTTATTTGCTATTTATAGTATGTAAATATGGCTTTCTAAACAAAAAAGGCAAAATATACAGTCGATTTCAAGCTGACACGTTCGATGAGAACGAAAAAATCGTCAGATATCGGGAGGGGAATAGATTCTGAAGACAAAACAGAATACATTGAAGAATGGAAATCGTACTACGAAGTGAACAAAATAAATTTCCGTGAGCGTTAATATGAATTCTCGGGATTTTTAGATTTAATTGAACATCTGTGATAAAATGTTACGATAACGTTTTAAAGGGTTTAATATTAAAAATTACATTGTTTCAGAAAAATGTCTTTTTCAATAATGAGAAAAGGAAATTTGGATAATAAAAATTCCGTATTTAAATAACGATGTATATTTTATGCGAAATAATTCATCAGGAGTTGTGACTTGAATAAGGGGAGGAGGGATTAACGCTAACAACGCAATTCACGCTCCAACCACGAGCCTATCTATCTACGGTCGTCCATCTAAACTTTCGTTTCATTTCCGGGTTCAGAAATGAACTTTCGTTTCATTTCCGGGTTCGACCGGAAAATACGGTAAAATATATAATCTTATGTATAAAATAAATAATCTTACCCTGTTGTTTTTTAAATCCGATTTGGAGGTTTCCGGATTTTGGATGTCCGGATTTTCGAGGTTGTACTGTATATATATTTATATATATATATATTTTCAAATTACAATGTTTTTGACTGATTTGGGGGAGGGGGGGGGTGTCCCATGATTTTCTCCCATGGATCTGCCCATGTATGTATGTGTGTGTGCCATCCTGTCTTATTACTTTACATCTTACAGCATAGCCAGGCTTGGTATAGTAACATGTTGCTAAAAGTTAATAAACCAAGACACTTTGTTCCTTTTTTTGTGTGGATTTAGCAGTGTTTATACCAAACTCATGTAAAGTTAGATTTGAAAATACACGTTATTACAGAAAATCCTTGATCGGAAACTTCAAAACTCAAATGTAAAACAACACATAATTTTAATTGAAAAAAAAAAAAATTAAGAACAAAATAAATCAGTAACTAAAATCCACTTTCCTGGCCTTTCTGTTTGCAAAGTTTTTTATGATGTCTTTTTTTTAAGGCCTCTGGCTATATCTTTCTCAATAGAAAGTATAGCTAGGCCATTCAATCTTTCTTCACTCATAGTGGATTTAAGATAATTTTTGATAAGTTTCAGTGTGGAGAAACTTCTCTCTCTCGATGCAACAGTCACTGGAGCAGTTAACAGGATCCTGTATGCAACACTCACATTCGGAAAAGAATTCTTCATTCGAGAAATCAATTTCCATATCTCTAATACAGTCTTCGGTTTTCAGGAATCACTTCCCTCAGAAGTATCAGCTCACGTGTTTCTCACCGGTAGCATCTGTCAATTTAGAATCAAGTGCTTGATAGTGTTTCAGTAGATCTTGGTCACTCAGTGACTTCAACATTCGAAGATTGAAAATAAATTCAAAATCTTTTTTGAAGTCATCTAGTTGGGTGAAGCGTGTCTCCATAGACAAGATAGCCTGGTCAAGCATAGAGAGGAAATGCTCAATCAAAAAGAGCTCCTCGAGAGATTTCCTTAAAAGGTCTTCATCATGCTCTGCTTTTTCATCAAAGTGCTTCTTCCTTTTACTTATCCAATGATGCTTAAAATTTGGCCGGAATCTTTATTTCTTGTGCTATTTCCGTAGTTGGTAATATAGTTGGCTTGAATACTGACTCCCTATACTTCCTAAGTCACGAGACTAATTCTTTGACAAGTATTACTACCACATCCAGCTGCATGTCTGGGACTTGAAGGGTCTTACTTACTTCATTGACCTGAAATAAAACATCTTACCAGATTCAAATCCCAATGATGAAATCAAAACATTCAATTTGACCCTCAAGTGATTCTACCTCACTCTTTTTGACAGGATCATTCGTGACCTCTATAAGTTCATCTAGCAGTTCAGAACAATGATGTCTCAAAACTTTTACACGCTTAATCCTGTATTCCCAACGGGTTTAAGACAAGGGTGCAACCTTTGACATGTTTAATTAGAATTGCCCATCCCTTTGTTGATTCTGCAAAAATAGTGTAAAGCCGTTGTGTGATTCCAAAAAATAGCTGCGCTCGAGGGATGCATTTGGACATATCACTGAGAACAAGATTAAGGTTGTGGCAGCTACACAGGGAATTGATAATTTTTTAGCTCTGCCTTCCCTTACACACTCCAAAAAAACTAAATCCCATTTTTGCAGTAGCGGCTCGTCAATAAGTGCTGCAGAGCTGCAGCACTCCCTGTAATTTATTTCAAAATATATATTTTTATTTATTCATCGCATTTGTATAATTTTACCACCACTTGGCACTGAATGAATGCAGATCAAAGTTCTAAACAAATTTTTTACGGCCGCAACGTAAGTGGGAAGATTAATTTCCGTATGCATGTTCTCAAAGCATGTGGGAAAAGTATCTGTCGAGCTGCAAAACTCGCAGCTCAGTTTCTCTGCTAAAATGTTTAGTGCGCATGCTCAGAGTGATGCGTAGGGGGCAGAGGTTGCCTTTCGTAATCATCGTAGCGCGCTGCAGCCAATGCAGATCCATCTAGAGCTTTACTTGAATGGAACGTGTTCGGGTTCGTTTATGTCGCTTATTTGTTTCTTTTGGAATAAATGACTGTTTAATTAATGTCTGCGTGTTTGGAAGTTAATTAAACGATGAGTGTGTGATCTTTGCAGGAATTTGATTTTTCAGGATTATCTTTGATTGAGAAAAATTGCTTTAAATGTAATGGTCGCCCTCTGTTGAACTTCAAATTATTCAGACATCATCAAGCAGTAAGAGTGCATACCAAAAAAATTTAAATAGGAAATTTATGCTAAATATGACTGGTTATGCGGTTGTGAAACGAGAAATACACGCTTTTGGTAGCAAAATTGTTGGCGTCCGGACAATTTTCTCATTTTTGCAAAGAATTTATTTCAAAGGAATTAGATGAAACAGTATTACTATATCCTATGCTGAAAAAAGGGGAAGTGAGAACAGGGCCTTCTGTTCTGTATGAGCGAAAATAATTTTTAAGTTCTGCAAATTTAAATCTTCACAAATTGATTGTAAGCAGCGAACTTCAGAATTCAGTTGGTGAATTGAGCTGTTTTCTAAAAGTTATCCTGTCAACACCAAGGACAACATCGGAACCAGAATGATGTTTCCCTACGCTGAAGATAATAGAGACCATTTTAAGAAACACAATGTCTGAAGATCATCTATCAGCGCTAGCTATGCTCAGTGCAGGGAAGAGTTTAATGGACAAAATTAAAAATTTCAATGAAAAAGTTATTGATGTGTTCGTTCAGGAGAATGTCCCTTATATATAAATAAATAAAACATTTATCAGTATGCTGTTATGTAAATTATTTTATATTTCTGTGTTTTTTAAAAATCTAATTTAGTTTAAGATTAAGATACAATTTATTTGCAGCCCTACCACAACCCCAACCCACGAGCCGCTACTGCATTTTTGTCATACAAAAAGTTCCAAACCATGACTCATCAGTATCTAATGATAAATGGAATAATGTATTGCAGCGGTCTTAGATCCAGAAGAAAAAAAGCCGAACTCTGTAAAAAAGTGGCATTTTCATCTGTTACATGCAACAATAAAATCCATGCTGGCAATGCAAAGTACCGAACCGCCACTGTATGGAACAGAAAGCTCTTCATGAGACATTGTAAAATATTTTTAAAACAGGTTTTTGCTGTGTAGTAGATGCAGCCAATTTGAAGCCATGATAGAGAAAATGATCTGAAATCGGTCTTATTGGTAAAAGCACACTTTTTATTAGAGATTGTACAGTATGACGTTGCATGTCCAATGGCTTTGTGAGATCATGCATCTATTCAAAAACATGAGCATTAGCACAAGAATTCTCAAAACAAAGTTGTGATGGAAGACGATCATCACTACAGAAGCTGTATTGCAATTACTGCAAATTGGTGCAATTTTTGTATCACTCTTTAAGCAAATTTCGTTCGCAATTGGCAATACGAAACAGCTTAAATCGAACCCTTTTCAGGAGTTGGATAAATATAACCAAAACCAACAAGAATATTAGTAGAACTAAATGTATTTCATTTTTAATAAATTTTCTAGTAATATTTATTATGTTGATCTTATGTTTTAATTTTCTCAATTTATTAAGAATATTAGTTAATTGTTATAAATACCTGAAAAATAAGTTGGAATAGATTGGAAAGTGCAGCAAAGCCATATAGAGCTTATAACTATGATCCAAGAAGTTTTGCTTTTAATCATCTAACAAAAATTTAAAAGTGCATGAAATCAAAGGTAAAAAAAAATAGATGCAATTTACATATTTACTCGTTGGCGGATTTTATCTGAAACAGCCGGACCACTCTCACTAAATTGCTTTTTAATGGAAGAACCGTCTCTCACAAACTGAGTAAGTTTTTGGTAAATCTTGCATTCGTTATCCAAAAAATAAAACAAAAACCAGCTTTGGTAGCAGAACAGATAAAGCATAAGCACAGAAAAGAACCAGCAGTTAGTAGTATTCTTTTTTCTTTCCCATACAACAGGAAAGGATGAAAAAGGAGGGAGATGCTGGCTAACTTCAGTTGGTACGCTATCCAAGTTATGGTTTGATCCTGCTGAAGTAGTGTGTTATCAGATTTGGATCTAAATGATTGGATGATTCCCCACTTCGGACCCTTTTTTGGAAAATAAGTTTTAGGTGAATATTTAAACTTACGATGCAATATATAACATCATAAGTAGATTCGACTGTGGTAGGTTTGAAATTAGACCGAGAAAGATTTTTGTTTTAGTTGGGAGTTTGGAATCAGATGTTGATATAAAATGAGTGTTGTATTTGAGTTTGGAGTAATATTTATGTTTAAATGCGGAAGTATATATTTATTTTGTTCATTAAACTTTGTTAAAAATTTAAGTGTGATAATTTTAATATGGCCTTTAAAATTAAATTATTAATACAGTATATTATCTATATCTTTATTTTTAGGTGTATTTAGCAAATTGGAAAGGATATACTGTTGTACTTTCAGTTCTTTCTTCTAAAAGGTATAAAGATGATTTTCTACATAATTTGCTTATGATCAAGTCATTTTCTCCTCATAGATTTGTAGTTCAGTTATTAGGTTACTGTGATAATTCACTTTTGACTGAATATTATAAACTTGGAAATGCCTTGAACACTCAGTACTATTTAATGAATTCTCTCAAAGGACATAACAATCTAGAGACACGATTGAACCTTTGTATTAGTTATGTTTCAATTATTCAATTTCTTCATAATACTCATGTTGGAGTTCGAGTTATGTGTGACTCTAATACTTTAGAAAAAGCTCTATCCCAGTATTTACTTACTGTTGATTTGAAATTAGTTGTAAATGACCTAGATGCTACACCTGATATTGATAAATTGAGAGGTGGTGTTCACTGTGGAAGTAAAGAATTAACTGGGCAATTTATTGCACCAGAGCAAGCTTGGCCTTATCCTGGAAAAGAATTTGATATAAATCAAATGCCTGTATATGATCATAAAACAGATATTTTCAAAGTTCCAGATATTTGCAGCTGGTTTTTAGGTAATCATTCTGAAGTTGATATTGCAAAATATAAATTATATAATGTCCATAAAAGCTGTAAAAATATTCATCCACATGAAAGACCTAGTGCAGATGTGCTTATTAGGATGTACAAAAAAGTACTGAATGCCATTATATAGTTTTTGAGTTCTTATTAGTATTACTATCATATAATGACTGGTAACAAAATTTCATAATTTTCATATATAAAGATCCATTTTATACAATAATTTTATATTCAGTGTGTATTGTATAAATATTTTAATTCAGTGTTTTTTCTATATATCTTGTGCATCTGAGTAAGATTTTAAGCAAACAATAGATTACTGTTATCATAGATTAAAGACTTGCATGCAATCTATTTTTTTCCTTTCAAAGCCTCCCCCCCCCCCATCACATTTAGTAATTATGTCTGTAAAAATCCTTTTTTGTTATGCAGGTATTTGTTATGCACGCACTGAGAACAGGGCCATCATCTACGGGAGGTAGGACAGGAGTCCAGAAGGGATTAAGGAAATATCATGACACATGGGATATTGAATAAAATGAAATTTGGGAGGTACTTTAAAAAAATTCTTTAAGGTGAAAATTTTAATTTCAAAAATTTTCCCAGGGAATGTAAATGATTCGATTTAGTTTCAATTGTAATTATATTTATATTGCAGGGTCCGCGCTAGCCATTCGCCTATGCGCCAAATGCGAAAAGATCGCAAAATTGGCGATAAAAAAAATACTTTGGCGAAAAAAATGGCGAAGGATTTTTTGGAAACTGAAAATTTCGTAAATATTCTTTTGGGAAGTAATATGGAATAAAAGTCCTACTTAATTTGGAATAAAAGTCCGATTTAATTTGGAATAAAAGTCCGATTCCAGACAAGTAGGCCTATGACATACGAGCGTTGTCTCCCGTCTGTTTTGGGGACGCTCGTTCTCGTGTGGCAAGCTCCAGGTATTCTTTAATTCCCAGCACGCTGCTCCTCAAAACGGTCGGCAGAAAGCGCATTTCTGTCTCTCAAGCGTCCTTGGCCCACCGCGGCAATCAAAACATTATCTGGATTCCGTCCGTTATGTGAGCCGATTTTTTTTGTTAACCCTGAATCGCACAACCGTTAACCCCCAACACAGTTATTAGATACTCTCCAATAAACAAAACAAAAAAACACTTTCAACTTAAAATCTTGCATTATAGTTTTAAACAATCCGTGTTACAGAATTATTTCTGAAAAGAGCCATTTTTTGTCGAAAAAGATCAGCCGTAAACAGAGAAATAAGTGATAAACATCGAACGAAAATGTATGTATATTTTTTGATGACGCGTATACAATGGTAGTCCGGAGCATCTGGAGGGCAGAGAAATTAGAAGTGCGAGATTGTGTAATTACTACCGCATTGTTTTAGGATCGATTGTCTTACGGGAAAAAATAACTTTTAGACTTACGATGTTTTTTTTTAGACTTCGCATATAAATCAACCCCCCCCCCCCACTTTGAAGTTTTTTTGTTTGTTTTTTTCACAAATTTCTCGACTTACGCGAGTATATACGGTAAATAAAAAAAGCATTTAATTTTAGTTAAAACCAACTGAAAAAGGTCACTGCTGAATATTATCACAGATGCCAACTTGCTGTTTTCTGTTTTTGTCATAAGTTGAATCGTAGTTTATCTTTTTGTTACGAATCCTGCCTGGCTTGTTTTCGTTTCATCTTCATCATCATCTTTGTGGTTTTTATACGATCCTTACGCCTGCCTGAATTTTAAAACCAACATAAAAATTTATCCCTTAGATAGTTTTGGTGCCTAAGAAATATAATGATACTGCATATAAAAATATTATGGATGTAGTAAGAATTGGTTTCGCATGTCCTATGACAACATCCATCGTTGAAAGAGGCTTTAGTAAACAGAACGTAAATTTCATTAAGTAGTAACATCAGAGTAAAAAATCTCAGTGACTTGATTTTTATAAATAGTGAAGGGCCAGATATGGATTGCCAGATTTTAACTTCAAGGCAGCTTTTGAAAATTTGTGTTATAGTACAAAAATTCGACGCTTGCCTGGTTTATATGATAATGAAACTATGTGAATTATAAAATAAATTTGTCATTTTTGTAACTCGCAAGATCTTTCATTGGTAAATACAAGTTTAATTTACTAATAGTCTATTTAATGATTAAAAAAATGAAATCTACCCATCTTTATATCTTGTTTAAAATGAAATTAATATTATTAGCTGCACACATTATGGCTTAAAAGTAGAAAATTTTTCACCGATGATGACGATAACTTTGACTAATAATCATGTAATTTGGCTAATGATTTTTCAATTTGGCTAATTTGTTGGCTAACAGTTTTAAATTCCTAGCGCAGGACCTGTATTGTTAGCAATACCAGCATAATGGAGTAAGCATTAGAATATCTTCTGTAAAAATGTTGGGACCTGAAGTCCAATACAGATTTACTATGAAGATAATGAAGCTTTTGCTTTGGACATCAAATAAGGGGTCCATGGAACCATATGTCTGAGAATTCTTTATGTAAAAGCTCTTCGTTTGAAGAAGTTTGCTTTTTTTTAATTACAAATTTGCTTTGTACATATTAAAATTCATCATGGCATGTTTATTTTACAGTAGATCAACTAGACAAGACAGAATTTTTTTAGACAAAAGCCAGACATTGCAAACACTATTGCCAAACAGGGAAGCCTGTCATAAAGAACTTTCTAAGAGAAAAAATTACATGCTAGAGAAACCATATATCTAAAATAAAAACACTAATATAAAGGGTCTTCGAATTCAAAATGAAAATTTTTTTAAAATTTTTCTTCAAAAAAAAAAAAAAAACACCCCATAATTTTCCTATATTTAGTCAGAAAAAATAGTTCTCAATTAAGGTTTAGCATATGGCCTCCTGAACTGCTGATTACGCACTGACCATGTTCACAAAATCTCAAACATGGCTCTCTTCAGAGTAGTTTATTGTACAGGATGTTTCATAATTCACATTCAGGGACTTATCTCGTCAGTGGATGTTTGCAGACCCATACTCCAATTAGAAAGATCATCTGAAAGTGAAAGGACAGTAGCATTATGCTGTGGCATTTTGCTGCAAGAGGTATTATAAAAATAGAGGGATCTAAATTTTTATACAGCTCTCTTACCGGAAAAGGTTCAATTAGACAAAGTTCCACAGCAAACTCATTAGTACAATAAATAAAATTGACCACACCATTCTAACTTAAAAATTTGCTGAGATATTAAGATGATAATTTCAAGCTTGCGGGGTGGTTTTACAGCCAACCTGTTTCTGTCAATTTGGGGTCGACTGCAAATTGCAATATTTACATTGACACATCTTGATTTTCAAAGATTATGAGTTCAAGACCAATATTTCTGTACATGGATTAGTTATACAATTATCTGGTTAACTGACAGTCAATTCGATTAACCAGTTGTAAAATTTATACCCAGGTAACCTAAAAAGTTAATGAAAATATTAAATATTTCACATGTTCTTTTCCGTCTTACTCTGTATAAATTTTATCACCCGGCAAACCGAACCAACTGTTGGTTAATTGTATAAAAACTAATCCATATATAGAAATGTCAGTCTTTCAGGGGAATTCATAATCATAGAAAATCAAGATATTCTGATGCTAATATTGCAATTTACAGTCAACCCCTAATTGACAGAAACTCCTTGGTGAAAAAACAACTTTTCTGCAAGTCTGAAATGTTCAAAATTTTGAAAATTATCATTCTAATATCTCAGGAGTTTTAAGTTAGAAAGATAGGGTTGGTTTTATTGTACTAATGAGTTTGAAGTACAACTTTTTCTAATGAATCTTTTTTGAGGGGGAGGGGGGGGAGGCATATAAATTTTTTATCTTCTATTCTTTTGCTAATGATACTTATATTAACTTTCAGTAAAATGCCACAGCATAATGATACTATCCTTTCTGATGATTTTTTAATTGAAAGTATGGATCTACAAGTAATCACCAACGAGAATGTGTATTATGAAACACCCTATATATGGTAGCACTGTTTCAAAGGAAAGGGTGACCTTGTTTATTATACATATGTAGGCATTCGAACTGTTGGCACACCATAGAGAACCAAATTGTCATCTTTTTAGGCAGTTACCAGGATACTAAGTGTGATTGTAGAATTACATTGCTTTTCTAGATGTATCTTAAAAACAATTTTGTTGGACCTAATTTAATACAATGCAATAGTGATTGTGCTTTGTAAATGATTGTATGCTCTTAAGAAATTAAGTGAAGAAAATATTCATTAAAGTGCATTCAAACAGTTAAATACAGTAAGGCACTATTTATATGCTGCTTAATTAATTATACACTTTTTTTTTGTCCCCAGACATTCCTATCTGTTGATGTAAATTTTGATAATACATTTTTGCAGTTACACACGTTTCACTAGTCCCTTGAGAAATGTATAAATGGTGCTTTACTATATCATTATGTAATATGTTTATAGGGGAAAATAACATAAAAGTAAATATGTATATGCTAGATCATACAGATGCATAGCTCTAGTAGATGCACTATTGTATATTTTCAGTGAAATGTAGCACTATAAAAGTGTTAAAATTCTAAACACTTTGGTTGTACATATTATATGACTTAAAAATAAAACTTTATACTGAAATGACATCTTTGTAATTTTTAGGGTGGGTACACTTTCCGTTAAAAAAATTTCAAGGACTTTCAAATACCATGAAATTATTTTTTAAGGATATCAATTAACCCCTCATTATGAAATTGTATGTGTTTCTAGGAAGAAAAATCATAGCAAACTAATATTGTTTATTAAGAAAAATTAATGAGTTAAAATATATAAATAACAATACAAACTAACTTTGTAAACACTTATAAAACTTAGATCAGATTGACATTTTTATCAATGAATTAAGTAATCTGTTGACAGTTGTAAAATTGATGGGTTGACAAACTTCTAATATTTTCTGTTCATTTGGCAAAACTTTATATAAAGGAATATAAATTAAAAAAAAAATCATCATCATTTAAAAGTGATCAACACTAGATGCTCGTAACTTGTCTGTACCTAGTGAAGAATGCATTGTGGCAGGTTTTTTTTTTTTTTTGCGAAACCACTGGGGGGATTTTCAGGAAAAGCAAAATTTCTCAGAAAAAAACACAAACACTGCAGATTATTTTCATTACTGCTTTTTTTCAAGGATTTAACTAAGAAAATGTGAATTTTCAAGTACTTTCATGTCTTAAAAATGGTTCATCTAAAACTTAAGCACTTCTCTGATTTTTAAACACCTGTACACACCCCGAATTTCATGCAAAATTTTTTTTTAAGAAAGAGCATTTATTTTTGAATATATCTGCACTGTTTTGATGATTTTATTTAGAACACTAACAAGGGTTTACAACATCACTGAAAGTTTTATTGGTATAAAGACTGAAATTTCTGCCCTCTTGATCACTAGATAAACACTACCATTTGAGATATTCAGGCATGAGAAGGGATCTCATAGACTAATTTGAGCAGTGTTAACCATAAAAGAACAGTATTAATTATATATATTTATATATATGAAAGAAAAAAAAAGTGGCCCCCTTTTTTTTGCTGAGGAACATCACACTTTACTGCCTTTTCCATCTTTTCAAGTCATTTGCATCCCCCATTTTTTTGGAGCATTTTATGTAATTTCAGAGCACAAGATCTAAAGCTACAACTTGGAGATTCGGCCAAATTAGGCCAGACGCTCCAGAACTACAACCCAGAGAGCGGTGGATAAAAGAAGTTTTTTTAAATGTTTTTAATTGCAAGCCATATTTGCATTTCCATGTTATTTTAAATGATAAGTATAAACTCAAATGTAGACTTTAAAAAGTGTGCGATTTTTCTTTTGTTTTTTAAAGACCCATGAATGTGTTTGATTTATAAAAGTCCTTTATTTTTATTATCTCATTTCACACTATTAGTTTAATAGTGCTTTACTTTAAACTGGGGATCATCCTTCTTTTAAGCTGACCAAATATACAGCGAAGAATATTTTTGCTACATTCTAGAGAAATATATACCATATTACTGTATTATGTAAGGCAGGTTTATATCATTCATTTTGGATTATAACTTTAAATTAATAAAGTGTTAAACTGCTTCCCAGTAGCAGAATGTTTCTAGTTGATCTGCAACAAAGATTGAAGGTTTGAAAATTTATCTGCGGCTTGCATGTTGTCTTAGCTTTTGGGTTCTTCATTAGTTATTATTTCTAAAATGGGTCAATTTTTTGTGTATTTTTTTAATATATTTCAAATTTTATGTACTTTCGTTTATTATTTTAATGACTATTTAAATTATATTTATTAAGGTGAAAAGTAAATTAATATTTAATTAATATTATGGACATGTAAGTACAGATGCGCATATATCAAATTTTAGTTTATACTCCTGGAATGACTACATTTATAAATGCTTCTCATTGTTTTAATTATGTTTAATTGCATTAATAATGTTTCAGAAATAGATTGAAATATCAGGAGAGATTCAAAAGATTCACAATAAAATATAAAACATAGTACTTTTATCTGAAAATAATGCAAGCAAAATTTGACAGAAATATTTATATTTTTTAGTAATATAAATTAGCATGCATTTATAATGGCCATCTTCTCATTTTTTGTATGTATTAAATTTTAAAAATTAATTTCCGGTCTTGTTCTTAACCTTTTCTAATTTAAAGTTTATCTTTAAGCCATTGTCAGTTTTATCCATTTCTTAAAGGTTTCCCAAATTTACAGATTTTTTTTCTAAACATTTTAAAAAACACTTATAACCATTAAATTATTTTACTACCTTGTTTAACACTGGAATAACAAGCGGTCATTTTGACTGCATTCTCAAAGTAGTTATGCAGTCTAAAGGATTGCCTCCATCGTTTTAGTGTTAAAACTGTACCCATGTTTTTCATTACAAGACATTCAGGTGTTTCGCACACAACAATTAATCATTCAAGATTTCTCAGATGTATATTTTTGCAATATTACTGATATTGCTTGCTCCTCCCCCCTTTTTTTGTATTGATATTTTTATTCTTTACTTTCTCAACTGAAGTAACATTTGAAATAATTTGCTTCTCTTTTTATAGTTAAGAGACCGAACACATTTCTGTTTAATCTAATATTTTTTTGTACAAATAATTCCCGATTTATATTCATTTATATTTCTGTTTTTATCTTTTATTAACTTAGTCTGTAATTTTTTTAATCATCACGATATTCCGATAATTTTTCTCGTCATTTTTTCGGACATTATGAATATAGTTTCGTAAGAGTTATTGCCTTTCAAGGAACAGTTTTATTTATTGTTATTCTAGCTGTCATTCTATTTTCCGTATGATTGTTTATAGACCATACATATGTTGGTCAAAGTTGAATAACGAATGATACATAATGTAATGATATTGGCCCTTTAGCTCGGTTTTTGAATCTCCCATCCTATCTTTGCAGCGAGCATGGTACACGGAACTTTCAAATACGTTGCGGGTTTGCTCGCATCCTGTCTCCAAAATATTCGAGAAGTTCTTTCTTGCATATGAATTATTTTTAATTTATTATGAAGCAATCTAAATAATTAAAAACTAATTTGGCAAACCGAACATTTTCGTGCACGGTATGTAATCCATTTGTACGAAATTCATGTGTAATCGAAAACCCCGGTCTGTAACTAAATAAAACTCAGGTAATCAGTTTTTATTCCTTTAGGGGGAGGTGGAGGCGGGAAAAGAAAGGAGTATAAGTGGATGAAAAGTCGGAAGAAGGATCAAAAACGGTTGCTTACAAATGCATTTATTTTCTTTGTTTTTGGCAAATTGGATTTGAAGATCATTTTTTTTTTTTTTTTTTTTTTTGTAAAATAATCTGCAGTCTGCTGATAAATCTGTGACGTCCGTCTCCAGTCTCGCAATTTCTGCTACCGGGAACTGCTTAATTAGCCAAATTCAATTTACACTTATTTATGAAAAGCACATCAAAAGGGTGTAAACTGGGATATCCAGTAAGAAATATAGTCCCTGATAAGATAAAATATTTAAGTTGTTGAAAGTGGATGAAATTTAGATTTTTAATGTGTCCCACTAGTAGATAAAATTCCAAGTTCCAGCAGGATTATTTATAGAATAAAAAAAGAAAAATATTGCGAAAACCCACAATTGTTGAAGTTTAATGATTGATGGTATTGTTATCATATAAATAAGGTAGACTGAGATGAAAATATGTCAAGGGTCTCATAATTTCTATAGGTGACACTGCCTTCAGATAAATGTTCTTAGCAATAAACTGCTACATGGGCAAGTTCCCTAATATGGCAAACAGATGTACTGAATCGTTAAGAAAAAAAAAATTAGAATATTCAATTAAAATTAAAATCTAAGTGAGTATAACCATCACTAATAGTTACAGAACCCATATTTCAGGATGTTTTCTTAAAGTTAAGATTACGCTGTGACTGCAGATAACAGCATTCATGAATTGGCTTTGTGCTTGTTAGCATGGGATAGCCAATACCTGTAATGGCAGTCAAAAAACTTGCTATGTTCTATAATTTTGAAAGTGATTTAGGAGTCATGATTTCTGATAGTATAAGAAGATTTAAGGAAAGTTTACTCAGCTAAGCTAATTAATTTTAGAGGCTCTTGTCTTATATTCTAATCATATGATCATCGTATAATCAATGATTTTTAATGTGCAATTATTTTTACTTTGTTTTTACAACTATGTTTAAGATACAAACTGGTTCCATGCTGTCCAATTTAATCACTCTGATAAAGTATTTGTGTGTGAGCATAGATTAATTTACACACTAAAAACTGTCAGATAAGTTTCATGTTTTAACATTAAATCATTTTTAACAGTTGGCAACAGTTTTATTACTCTAATTTTCATTTGTCTCATGAGATTTTCAGCTGTATCTCATTAAAAACTTTACCTAGTTTCAGATAGATCACTTTAACTTCATTTGAAAAAAATTATTTATAGAGAAAAATATTACAATTTACAACTAAAACAACAATTGCATCAATTGAAGGTAAAATTAAATAATTTTAATTATCCCACAAATTTCTAAAGAAAAGATATCTTTTATACAGTTTGAACATTGTATACAAAAATTAAACCTTAAATTATATAAACATTTCAAAAACACATGATCTATGACAAAATCTCAGCAGGCTGGTGAAGAAACTGGGGTGATTGATGGACTTGAATCAAACTTGTATGTCCAGCTGAGACAGAATTGGTATCAGTCTTAGATTGCTGAAGTTGTTGCCATGTCTCACCAAGTGCTTTTGCAAAATGGTCATCCACTGCAACAAAAGACATATTAATAATACAAACTGCATGACTACACATGGTGTCCACACACTTGCAACAAAAAAAGAGGAGTGATAGTACACAGTAAGCCGAACAATATTTGCCATAGACCCTAGGATCACAATCTACTCATAGTGGCAGAAACACAACATGCTAAGCAGGTTAGCTGCTGAAATGGCATTAACGGTTATTCTTCTGAAACGACATCTAACGAGTGTATTTCTGTAGCATGTGCTACCCGGTCTGTTGCAGGGCATTTTGTTCACCACACACCGTAAAATGTGGTTTATGCATAATGGGGCTCCAGCACACTTTTTCCCTGCTGTGTGACACTTTCTGAACACGACTTATCCCCAGCGATAGATTGGACATGGTGGACCTGTGGCTAGGCCTCCACACTTCCCGGACCAGAATCGACTGGACTTCTGTGCATAGGCGCCGACTACGGGGGATTTCAAGATTTTTTTCTATCTTCATATTTTAATAAATTCCAGAAAATGAAATGTTTCAAACATAAAAATAATTGAAGTAAAATCCTATCAACATAAATGTCACATTTCAGTTCAGTTTTGTTTACCTTCCTTACTATAGTGCCGTAAACTATCTCGCACACAAACCAAACTCCTCTTTACTCCCAGGAAACATGTAATACGCTAATAAGAAAAACACCTGGTTACCAGAACTTTTTTGACCGACAACCTAATTCAAAGAGAAATGGAATATTTACAACCATGGGATTGGCATTTCCAAAAAAAACCGCTGTCTCCCTCCAGTAATAACTATAAATAATAACCATGAAGTTGAGATCTTCAGCCTTGTAGCCCCCCCCCCCCTTCACTTTCAATCCTTAATTGCTCCTCAAAGGGAGAAAATGCAATGCGTAGATGATGGCATCTGGTACGTCAAGAAGGGAGTAGGTTCAGGAGTCAAAGAGTCCAAGTTTTATAAGTGGTAAATTAAGGTACCGCAAGGCCTAAAAAGATTAAAAATATTTAATGTACAATAAATAAAACTGTTGATTTCTTTCTTTCAACCCAGCCCATCCGATCTACTGAAGGTGGAAGATATCTGTTTAGACCATCAGGACAGTACCATCTAATTTTTACTGGAACCCAGTGGGGAGACGACATTCATAGGGACCGACCCTCCTTCCCTTGTTACCAACCGCTCCGAAAGACTTTTAAATCCACAAATTTAACATGCTCATACATGGGGATAGTTTAAGTAAAGCCGGAAATCGAACTCGGGTCCTCAGAGTGCAATTCAAATGACTTAACCACTCGGTTATCCCAGTCCAAAACTGCTGCTTGTAAGACAATAACTTACAAAACTTCCTTGAGGATAGCATATATATGTCAATTAGGTGACTACAGTTGCTTGGATGGCGTTATATCCCTTTTTCAAGCCAAAATAACAGTATTTGCTCTTAACCACTACTGCCATTCATTGGGCAGTTTGTTCTTGGTGGTTGTTAAGGGCGCATACTGTTCTTTTGGCCTGAAGAAGGGTATTATAATGCCTTCGAAACAATTGTAGTCGCCTAACTGACATATGCTTGCTTTCTTCAAGGAAGTCTTGTAAGTTATTATATCTTTATTGACTTTGTGAATCTTTTGTATAACTTATTGGATTGTGTGCCACCCGTGAGATTTTGAAAACTCGGTGCTTATGCTTCTGGGAACACATGAAAGAGTTGGTGTACGAAATACCTGTGGACTCCGTCGAAGGTCTCGTAGTGCAAATCTCTGTTGCTGATCAACACCACACCAAAGGTCTTTGAAAGGGTGCATGAATCTTTCCTTTGCCAGAATCAACTGTGTAACAAAGCCCACAGATGCCACTTTTAACACCTCCTTTAACCCTTTAAGCATGTCATTTATTTCCCTTCGCGTGCTGCAGTGGGGTGTTTTTTTTCACCCATATTCTTTTCCCAATTGATTGCGCATTGAATGAGGTATTTTGCTGAAATAAGTATTAAGTAAATAAACATTTATAATAACAGATAAGTAAACATGTATAATAACAGATAAGTAAACATGTATAATAACAGATAAGTAAATAAAAAAACATAAAATTTTAATTTCTAATAGTTCCTCTTGGTGTGATAAATTTTAAAACATGGAATATAACAAAGAGCAACTTGTTTCAAATTCAGAATCACTTTCAGAATCCGAAACATTTAAAAGTTCTTCCTCTGAATCACAAGAATCATGAGATAACTTGCGCTTTGTTGAAATAAGATTGAAAGCACTTGAGGCCGCCATTGCTTTGAATGTGAAATCCCAACAAAACTGAGTTTATTTTACGCGCATTTACGAAATACTGCCTCTGATAAAATTTAGTTTGTGGGACTACTACTGCCATCTAGTGTAAAAGACTCTAAATACAGTTAATATCTCATAAAAAATCATTTGACGTGTTATTTCCATCAAAAACACAGGAATCTCGGCTTTAAAAGTGCATGACGAGTCCACCTTGTCAAACCTGTTTAGCGGTAGTGCAGTGCATGGCGAGCTGAACTCGTCAAGCACACTTAAAGGGCTAAGTAATTCTCTGGTGCAAATGACATTGTGTCATACATTTGTTACTTGAGTCTTTGTTTTCTCTAATAAAGAATCAATATGGATGAATCATGTTTCTTTTTTCTGCCACTATAAGTGGATTGTGACCCTAGGTTCTATGGTAAATATTGTTTGTCTTGTGTACTATCACTCCTCTTTTTATCTTGCAAGAGTTCTTGGATACCCTGTATAGAGCAACTTTTCTATACTCATGTTCAAAAGTTAATCAACAAAGGGAAAAATCAGCACTTTCAGTAAAAAAAAAAAAAAAAAAAAACAGCATGTAGCCACAACAATTAATATACATGACAGGTGCACACATGTGGAAACAGCCCGTAAGAAACATTTTTTAATAAGGAAACATATTAGGTAAAAAAACATCCTCTTTTGTGTAGAGCCTGTATCTCCGTGTTACTGATTCCAGAAAGAAAATTGAAATAGCCAAATTTTGAAAAATGAGTAAACTATATCATTTCAGTGATGGGAGGTAATAAAGCATCTCAAAGAAGTAACATTCGTAAAACACATGCATACAGAGGTGGTGGTTTGGGCAGAGATTGCTGTTGGCACCTGCACTGATCTCCACAACTTCTCTCGTGGTACTGTGACTGCAGTGTGATATAGAGATGACATCCTTGATCAATATATTCAATTTCTTGTGGCCGTGGGCACTGATACCATTTCTATGGATGATAACATGTGAGTTCACAGAGCTCGCATTGTCAGCCAGTACTTAGAACTGGAAACACTGCCTTGTATGGAATGGCTATTGAGATCACTCAACTTGAATCGAGAATGTATGGGACATGCTTGAAAGACGTTTAAGTTCTCTCCATGACCCTTCTCGGAACCTTTAAGAACATGTCTGCTCCGTGAATGGGCACAGATACTCCAAACTGCCATAGATGATCTTATTCTTGGCATGAATCGACGCTGTCAGGCATGTGTTTCCAGCAGATCATCACATTCTATATTGATGGACCTCTACAAATATTTTTGCAACACAAAATCCTGTTTTTGTTTATCTCTATTATTTAATTATTGATAATTTCCTTTGCATTTCCCCATGCTAGTGTCTTTTGTTATAACCCATGATCTGTGAAAGTTTCAATGAATTCGATTAAATACTTTTCTTTTTATTCACTTTTTTCACTTTGTTGTTTGCTTTTGGGCATGAGTGTATTTTGCCAAAAATCTTCCCAAAATTAAAAGTGTCATTTTGAGAACTGAAATTTCACCCTGGCTTAGCAACATTAAGCAATTTTATAATTCTGGTAATATTTTGAATATGTAAAATATGGGTTGCAATCTGTATTAAGTCCAGACATATGAGGAATGGGGTGAGAAAGATTTTGACTGAGGGATTTGACTGAGATTTTTCTGGGACTGAATATATGGTAAAAGAACTAATGCATCCATATTACAGAACAACTTTTCATAAAATTATAAGATCAAATCTTCCTTGTTTAATAACAGGGGGGGGGGGTATAGACTTTGGAGGAAACATCTTTATAATACTAAAAGTTTATTAATAGATATGTTAAGGAACACAAAAATTTGGCAGTTTATTAAATTTTGGGGGCCCTACACTAAACCTTATACAGGGTGTTTCAAATATCTCTTGAACAATTGGTCATAGACCCATGGTTCCAATTTAAGAAATGCTTTAATTAAAATACTTTACAAATTTTGATCATGTGACATTGAGTAAAAAAGTACAAATTGTAATTTTTTATACTGGCCCCTTAGAAAAAAAATTGTCAATTACAAAAATATTTTCCGGAGCCCAATTAGTCAAAGTTCTATTATTATACAATCAAATTACCAGAGATATCTTTAATTGAAGATTTTGCTGGATAATCATAATTGGAGACTATAAAACTTTGGCTAAATATGTAAGCATGAATTTTCGAATAGAATTTTTATACCCTGAAAACATTAATCTTTGCTCCCTGAAAAAACCAATCAACCTTTAAAATCTATGTTTTTGCCATTCTTTTCATTAGTTCAAAGTGGTTTAAATCCTATAATTTCCAATTTTCCCATGGCTAACAATCCAATATTTCACATTAGAGAATCAGGTCTTTCTTTGCCATTGGCGTGCTATGTAAAATATCAACAATCCCATCTATGCTCGTGTCATAAGACTCACTGCTGTCATCATCTGTGCCATCAAGTTCATTATTAATGCAACATTTCTTAAACAATTTCGTGACCATTTCCTGCAGGTATTGCATCCCTTTCTGCCCTTGACCCACCGTGCAATTAAAACAGTATCTGGCTTATTACGGTTTTCACCCATTATTTGAGACAATTTTTTTATTGACCTGAATTGATATGAAGCAGCACAGTTGTTAGTATTCTCTGCAAAAGAAACCATTTTTAATTTAAAATTCTGCATTATAGTTTACACAATTCGTATTACGGAGTGTGTGGCTCTGAAAAAAGCCATTTTTTGTTGAAAACGATCAGACCTAATGGAAGAAGACAGAGATAAACATATACAACTGAAAACGAACAAGATATAACGGTGGCTGTAGTGTGGGTGTGATTGAGTTCAGTCCAGTCATGATGCAATATGCGGGTCGGATGCAATATGCAGTCGGGAGGGCAGTGACTGTATTGTGGGTAGTACAGAGAAATTTAGAAGGCCATGATTGCATAATTACTACTGCATCGTTTTAGAATAGATTGCCCCATAGAAATTTTTTTTTTTACTTTCTATTTTCTTTTAGGCTTTGCGTATAAGTCGACTTTTCCACTTTGAAGTTCTTTTTTTGTCACAAATGTCATGACTTATATGCAAGTATATATTGTAAATAATGGGCTCAAATGAATTATTTTTAATGCTACTTTTTGATAATTTTTTCATTGTACCAAAATGCAAATTTACCTGTTATTGATACATTGTTTGTAGACGATTTAGAGAAAATATTCTGATAATCTTTTCCCAAGGATCTTCGAAAATGCTCATCAATTACAGGATCACAAGAACCTAATAGATTTGAATAAAGAAATATAGAATAAAATTGTTTTTCTCTCAAGCTCAACATAAGTAGAAACATAATTTTTCAATTGCATTACAACAGCAATAAAAGTAAATGAATTGGAATAAAGTCAAATATGAATAATTCACATACACACAAACAAAAAAAAAAGTTCCATTAGTTCTAAAAGCAGAAATTTTGAAATGCATAAGAAAATCTTCACCCTGGATACTTCAATTTTAATTATTCAAATTCTGTCAAAGTAAGGAAATTAAAACTGTTACATTTGGTAATAAATTGCAAGACAATTATGTTGTCATTCAATATATAAAAGATAAAATTTGATTAGATGCTTCTGAACAAAATATCACCTGAAATATGAAATTGATTTCAGTACAAAAAGTTTCAAGCAATGAGATTGTGAATTCTTAGTTTAAACTAATATTCATTTAAAATCATTTAATTAATACATTAAATGATTCAAACTAAAATTATTTCAGTAAAAATTTTACAATTTAAAATAGGATGAGAATAATTCAACTACACTTATCCATGGAACATACAGGAATAAAAATACCTTTTTTTTATCAGTCTGTTATGACCACTAATAGCTCCCCCCCCCCCCCCCCCAAAAAAAAGAGAACTCAACTGATTCACATACTTTTTTTCACAACTTTCTTAACACCCATTGGTAAAAACCTACCAACACAAAATAATTTTTGTACTGCTTTTTTATCATACTTTGAATCCTCATAATTCCGAAGCCAGTCTGAATGACAAAAATAGTTCATACCACTTGTAGTGAACCAATAGGGGAGTTCACACAAGAAATTCAAATTTTTAGAAGAAGTACTCCCTTTTAAAATACTTACAATTAAAATGTGCAATTTTTTCAAATTGGGAAATTTTAGGGTAAGAACATTATAAAGGGGTTTAAAACATGAATTTATTTTTGGTGAACTAAAAGCTACCTCAACTCATGATTGGTTGAAAAAAAATTATCAGATTGTTGTTTTTAGTTCTTGAGTTATAGCCACCTGAAAATGGCTATTTTTTAAATGACATTTGTTCAATTTATTGCAGTTAGAATGAAAGCTACACACAACTTAAGTACCTTTTTGTCCAGATGTGTACTTCATGGGGGGGGGGGGGGGGGGGGGAATGTTTGTTTGTTTGTCTCAAGCAGTTATAGAATTATAACCATACAACCATATGTATGATGTTTTGAAAACTTAAAATTTTGCCTGTTTTGACATGTAAAAGTACGTCCAGATTGAAAATGATGACAGATTAAAAAAATACCAAAAATTGTTTTGGTCTACTCACCAATGGTACTAACCATGGTGAGAATAATAAAAAAATCAAACTATATGCTTTGGTTGATGATTTCACATGAAATAACCCAATATGAAACAGTAGTAGCTGCATCTTGTTACATTGTGATGTGAGCCAAAACTAAATTACAATATAAAACAAGTGATGATAGCTGGTAATTTTGGAATAGTTACAAATAATACCTGATAATAAAAATACATGAATTTTACAACTATCTAGCAATTAAACATGACAAAGTGTATCTTTTGATAGGTTATATAGCTAATAGAATAATAAATAAAATGTTATGGTAAAAAGACTAAGTTTATTTATCACAGGTTTCAGAAAGAGTCAGTAAGAAGTTAGCACATAATCAATAAATTTCAAGATTACTAAGTTATGACTACATTTTCAAACATTAATCAACAATCATTGAATAAATATCTGTTATTCAAGATCAAAATATCAAAGAAGTTTCAGTTCTTGACAGAATTTCATATTAAATAATATTTTATACTCAAAATGTTTTAACTGTTTATCATCTAAAAACCCAGAGTATTAGCCACAAAAAACAAATCAATCAAAGCAAAATATTATCCTGTTAACATGATCATTTTTACCACAAGCAATATAGGCATGTTGGGGGTCCTGTAATTATTAGTGGGTCTATTTCCCTTACCCCATCAATATTGCATATCATTTTTAGAAATAGTGTTTATCCCTTCTTAATTGCCTGTTTGGGCCTAAGAAATATGTTTGATCATTTCATTATGTTCGGAAAGAATAAAGCAATTTAAATGAGTTTTGAATATTTTGGGGTCAATATAAACTGGACCATTTTTTACCACATGTAAAGTTGACTAATGTTCGGGGGAGGGGGCTGCAATTATTAAGGGGCCCATTTCCCCTACCTCATCAATATTTGGCAAATTTTTCAAACACCATTTATTTCTTCCTAAAAGCATTTTTTGGCCTGAGAAACGTGTTTTAATCACCATCTATGTAGAAAAGCATAAAACTTTTGTTTCAAATATTTTTCAGCTCCATAATATAAGGGGTTTTGGGTGTGGGCCTTATATTTAAAGTATGTTGATTGTATTAATGATGTGTTGTAATATAATTGTAATGTGTTTTAATCACCATCTATGCAGAAAAGCATAAAGTTTTCGTTTCAAATATTTTTGGGCTCCATAACATAAGGGGTTTTGGATGTGAGCCTTATATTTAAAATCTGCTATAAATTTATCCATGATTGTATTAATGATGTACAGCCGTGGAAAAAAAAACCTGCCCCACCCTCTGTTAATCGAGCATCGTTCATCATAGAGAAAATTGAATGATACCATTCGATTAGGAATAAGATCCTCTACAAATTAATGTGCGTAAAATTTGCATAAGGGACCTTCTTCATATCTAAATGCACACAAACTTTGAAATTTTCAATGGCAACACCCAAGTTTGACAACATAGTTTGAATCTAGAGCAAAATTCAACCTGTGATACCAAATTTTAAGTTATTTGGGTGAAGCGTTTTTGAGTTGTGAGTATGTAAAGTTTTAAGCTCCTAATGTTAAATTAGTTTCCAAGACTTCCATTCATATCTTCTGTAATAATTATCTACTCATGCTGATTATTTGTATGAGATTGTATGATTATTGTGTCAAAGAATTTTTTTATAAATCATCTCATTTATCAATTCATAACTTAAGAATTTTGTTATGCTTTATATATTTCTCACCCATGGCAATCTTATTGAATCGTTATTTGTTATTAATATTTTCATAGTGTTCGTAATTGCTTAAGTATTTTATTTTAATATTTAAAAAATGTAAATAGCCATTTTCTAGTTCTGCCTTCAGTTTAAACACATACTAGTTTTTATAGCTGCTATTTTATGGCTAGAGAATGAAATTAAATGAATTGAATGAATTTAAATCAAATTTTGTAATATATCTTTACCACCTTTTCTCTAAATAGGGTGTCAAAAGTATTATAACTACATAATTTCAAGTATTTTCAAGATATGAATATAAATGTGCATAAAATTTGCATAAGGGGCTGTCTTCATACCTAAATGCACACAAACTTTGAAATTTTCAATGGCAACACCCAAGTTTGACAACATAGTTCGAATCTAGAGTAAAATTCAACCTGTGATACTAAATTTCAAGTCATTTGGGTGAAGCATTTTTGAGTTGTGAGTATGTAAAGTTTTGAGTTCCTAATGTTAAATTAGTTTCTAAGACTTCCATTCATATCTTCTGTAATAATTATCTGCTCATGCTGATTATTTGTATGACGTTACTACTAAACAACCCAAACACATTTATGTGATTTTTATTTTTGTGGAAATAATTGTTTGTATGAAATATTAATTATGAAATCAATAATTGAAAAAATATGAATACAAACCTGGACATGTTTTGATAAAAATCGATTCACAAAGACTTTTTATATGTTTATATAAAATTCCATGTCTTTCCTCCTTCTAGTTCTTTCGAAATGTTTAAATATTCATCATCACGATGATTTTAGGGGTCGTATATTAGTTTAAAAAATGACTAATTTGAAAAAGTTATATTAATTGTAAGTTAATCTTTATTTAAGAAAACGGGCATTTATTTTTACCCAGTTTTAATAAAAGCTTTGTATAAACAGCGTTGTATAGATGCAACCTAATCAACGTAATTCTGCTACTGTATTGAAGGGTTAAAACTTGTATTGTTATAAAAGGGATTTACTTATGTTCCCAAGCTACTGAGAGTTGAAATCGCCCACAAAATGTGATAATTTATAATAAAAAATATTTATATAAAACAATAACATATTATAAAATTATGTGATACTAAACACCAACAATACTTCAAGCGGTGATTGATAATGAAGGAGGTTGCACACCATATTGATACTTTTAAATTCGTCACCAAGTTCCAACGGAGTTGTTTTGTCACGTGATCTGCAGATATTTGTTAGTTTCATAAATTGTTTTTGAAACAGCATTATAAAATAACATTTGGAAATAAACATTTCATTCTTCTTTATTTCTTCTTTCTTTTATTGACCCTGGCACGAATGCCCCATTAGTTTTTAGCAACGTACCCAGTACGGCTTTTAACCCCTAATAATCGTGCCCAATTTGAGGCTCACATAATCCTACCCATTACAGGCTCATTGCCTTAGTAACACACACAAGACAACACCATACCCAGCCATGAAAATGCTCACCCTCTCATGCAGGAATCGAACCTGCGATTCTTTGGCTGTGAGGTAAGCCATAATGCTGAATGTCAAGAGGATAGTTCAATAATTTACAACAGTTCTGTGGTCAATCAATGAAACATCGCCCTTCAAATTACGGTTTTTAATATCCGATCCCCGAAAATTGTGCATTCCGGAATATTGAATATCTTGGAATATAAAGATAGAAACATCATGAAAATTTGAATTTGGACTAATTTAGGGGTCTAGAACTTGTGGGTGATGCCAAAATTGGGTGTTGCCATTGGAAATTTCAAAGTTTGTGCACATTTAGACATGAAGACGGCCCCTTATGCAAATTTTACGCACATTAATTTGTCCGGCCGTTCAAATAGTTGCTCAAGTCATCAGGCTGAGTCGGACGGTCTGGGTCTTCAACACATTAATTTGTAGAGGATGTTATTCCTAATCAAATGGTATCATTCAATTTTCTTTACGATGAACGATGCTCGATTAACAGAGGGTGGGGTGGGTTTTTTTCCCCGCGGCTGTACATGAACATAAGAGCCCCTTAATGGGTTCCTATGGTCATGCAATCACATGTAGCTTAAAGTTGTGCATAGGCTGATGCTACCATAGGGTCAGTGAGTGGATAGCAGAGCAGTATCTAAAGACAAGACGATGGAAAGTAATAACTTTAGAAAGTAATATTTTTTAAAATGATGAGAAAAATCATGATTTTGACATAAAAAAAATTGAAATAAATCATGATTTTGACACAAGATGGATGACATATTTTATTTTGAAGTGGGTCATGTGATCTCTTCATATAAAGGGTGTAATTATTATTTTAATTTTTATTTAAAAAATTACTGAATATATTTTGCTGAATTTTTTTTATATATTTTATGGGATAATTTGAATATTTCCTAAAATGTTCGAAGCAAATTTGTGAATTTTAAATTCGCTTAAAAAATATTTGAAAAATTAGGTCGCATAGGATTCAATGTATTTCATTTTTTCAACCCGGGTTTAATCCAAAACTAATTGGGTGATATTATTCATTTATATTCCCATAGATCCCACAGACTGTCTGAACAACATACTAAAATTTCATTTTGATAGTCATTTTTACGGCAGTTATCGTGCTAACGGACAGACAGACAGAATGAACAAAGTCATAAACACTTTTCAACTATGTTGTAAAGTGTTAAAAAAAGATACAAGAAATAGGTTATAGAAATAGGAATAGCTATGTAAACAGGTACCTTTATCAGGAAAAGAAAAAACATAATATTAAAACAAGGAACAAACTGCTTTAATAAACAAAATTAGCAAAATGTATCACAGAAAGGATGAACAAAGAAGTTATAAAATGAATAAATTACATTTATCAAAGCCTAAATTCCCATTTTATGATATTTTGGACATTCGAGATCAATTTCATAACTTTTCTAGACTTTTATGAACTGTAGATATCCTTGAAAGAGAAAATTTTGAATTTGCAAAAAAAATATTTTCGCCCACGAAGAGAAGAAAATTCTTCATGCTAAAAACAAGAAATGCGGAAATACTCAAGAAAACAAAACCAACACAAAAGCAAAAATTCACGGATCCACAGAAGAATCTCATGCCTGCAAAATTAAGAATCCTGCTTCTAGTACTGCAACAAGCATCAGTGAACTGGTTTATAGTTCATTAGAGACCAATTCACTCATGTAGGTTTCTGAACTGGGAACAGGATTTGAAAATTTGTTAATATGCAGGGATAGTCATAAGTTAGACATATCAGCTATTTTGTTATTGTGCATCTCTACTAACAACAGTTTCCCCCCAGGCAGTTTTGGTAAGGTGCAGTGCCCTGCCTGCCCTTTTGTTACCAGAACAGTGCCCTCCTTGCCTTTTATTACGAGAACAGCACCAGGGTAAGAAATTAGCGGGGGCCATGCGTGAAATGCGACCAAATTTTTATCGTTTGCGACCATAATTTCGGAATCGGCGGCCCAATCGCGACTAGAATTAAACCACTATAATTTCCCAAAAATAACTGAAGAAAAATAAAAATCCTTTTTTTTTCTTGTATAAAACAATAAATCAATTTAAAATTAATACAATAATATGAGACAAGCTTAATATTCCTACTCGCCAGATGGCGATTAAACTTAAAAAACTGACGATTAACAAAATCCTGACTACCGGCCAAACTCTGATAGCTTAAAGAATGATCCTTCTCTTTAAACAATGCCACCTGTGGAGTAATAAAAATCTGTCAATAATCACTACGATACTGCTATGGCTTTTCCGTAGTTGTGAGGCGATCATAATTTATTGCATTTGCAACATTCCTACTATCTTACGCCTCCTCTAAATCACCGATGTGTTTTGCGACATGCCGTGGCGTAGCGTCTTTACCGGGTTCTATGCATTGACCTAGACACCCCCATTTTTACACGCTGTACAAAGGAATAACTACTCTGCTTCGAGGAGTAATCTAGATCTTTGGTACTAATAGGCTTTTCATAATTCTTACACCTACCTCAAATTTAAAAGGGATGCACGAACGGAATTGAAATCACTCGCTAAAATAAAACATGCTGCGTGAAATTCACCCTGTCTATTTTTGGCATGTGAATTTATTTATTGGTTAAATATTCATTATAGCATGTTTTTCATAATAAAAAATTAAAAGAAGTAATCTATAAGAAAGAGTTTCGGGAATTCGCTGAGGCTCGGGACCGGCGCAAGTGAACTAAAATCTGGGCGTCCAGTGCAAATAATGAACATCAACCTTTGGGAAGGGGGAATTCTTTTCCGAGCTGAATTGCTGACATTGCAATGTTATATAGTACTAGTCTACTTTAATCTACATATTCACGGTCCATAAACGACCATATGGAAATTATGAATGTGTGTAGCATTGACTAAAATAGCGCGTTTGAAGGATACTAACCCGGACATACTTCGTATTAATTTTAAAGCTAGATCGCGAGAATTTCACAATTTTTAAAGTCTCGATGCACTACAGTTTTTTTTGTTCAGAGAAATTGTAGATTTCCTTTTATAGATTATACCCTGTTTTAAGTTAATCTCTCATCGATGATGCATAAAACTAAAAATGCATGGATTCCTAAAATGTTTGCATAGTTGTGCTTTTAGAAGTGTTAACTGTTAACAATAATTATAAATTCAAAGTTAAATCGGTTCCATTTTCAACTTATCCGCGGTCAAGAACCGTCATGCCCCCCCCCCCCCCTGTTGATCGGAAAATTCGAGTATTGTAATAAAACATCATGTTTCTAGCGACCAGTTCTTAAATTCAAAAACGTCGAAATATTAAAAAGATCAAATTTCCTTAAGAGGATAAAGAATTTCCTTGTTATGAAATACATATATTGGGGAAATTTTAAAATAAAAGCGTTCATAACGTCCGATAATATAACGGGAAAAAAGACCGAAATATCGCGATCGCGATGATGGAAAATTTACATAGTAAATGATCAAAAAATTAAAACAAGATTATAAATTTATTAAAAATCACTGAAAATCATTGGTAAGACCCTCTAAATTAAAGAAAAATTAGTGGCCGGACTTTTTAAAATAATAGGGAGGAATAAATAATAGTAAATACTTCGTCAGCTTGGAAAAGTAAAAAATAAAAAGATCAAGACTAGAAAACTTGAAATTGCTTAAATTAATTGATTGAATTTAAAATTGCCTCCAAAAATATTTGAATGCTTCATGATAAATTAATTTTTTTGTAATCTATTGGAAAACAAATATTATAAAACACCTGAAAAGACTTATAATAAAATCATTGGTAAGATTTAAAACAAGATTAAAAAAAAAATTACTGAATATAAATATTTAAAATATTCAAAAATGGGATAAATAAAAAATTTAAATTTGAAAACCTTTAAGAAATGGAAAAGATGGGGATAGGGACACTAACTTATAGAAAAGAATTAGTTTTAGAAAAAACACTTAAAATAAGTTTTGAAAATCTATTAAATGTTAAAAATGAGAAGTTAGCAATAATAAATGCATGTTAACAATATTACTCATTAAAAATTTTAAATATTTCTGTGAATTTGTCTTGTTTCTTATCAAATAATAATAAAAAAATGTGTATCTTGCCAATCTCTTAAATTTCCCTCAATTTTTAAAATCCTCCTCCTTTGCATCAACATCCAAATAACAGATTGTATAAAAATAGATCCCCTATGGGGAGATTTCTTGATAATAGACCTAATAGTGACTTATGTTTACTGTATAATAAATCTATAAATAGGTAATACTAGCAAATTCCTACATTATTAAATAACGTACTTAAACACAATTTTGCATAATATTAAGCAAGTTGAAAAAAGCATCGCACATTTTGCAGCTGTCAACAACTGGCCATTAAACGTCATTGACCTACCGGCCAGTGGCTACTAACTAAAAATGGGAATTAAACGATAAGTCAATTTAAAAATTTTAATTTACACTTTAGTGTCTTTTTTTTTAAAGTACATATATTTGGCAAGCAAATAAAATATTTAGATTAGGCCTATGTAGTTTTATCATGCATATTTTTTATTTCATTAAATTGTTTTATTTTGGCCCTTAGAAATTTTCAAATGGCCCATAAAAAATTGATGCTGGGGGCCATTTGGCCCCTACATTTTTTTTCTAATTTCTTACCCTGAACAGCACCCTCCCTACAATTTTGTTATCTGATCAGATGCGCTGCTTAGTTTTTTGTTAAGAGAGCAATGTCTGTCCTCAAACAAAAATCCAACAGCCCTTGTATGATCTCAGATAAGTCCAAGAGCCTTTTCTCTACGTTCTTACAGTAAATTTTTGATCGTGTGTTATTCTCTCCTCGCCCCTCCTCCTTCAAAGAAAGAAAAAATGTTAAGCTGGGCAGTGATCTAGTGCTAAAGAAAAAAATATTGACAGCCCCCACATTACTTCTTTCCTCCATTGAAAGAAACAAAACAGAAAGGAGAAGATTAAGCACATACATTCCCTCCTCCACCTGATAAAACTTTCAAAACAGTTATTTTTCAACTTCAATTTTTGTTAAATTAATCCATGCTTGGTATTCATCTGGGGTATAAAATTCTGAACATTTAAACTCAATAAGCATGTTTGCTCTAAAACAAATATTTAAAAACATAGATTTTCCGACAAGGGTTCTTTGCGCCATTTGCAGGAAGATGTTTACGTTGATTCAGAAGATTTAGTCAAAACAGAAGATGATAGGAAGAGGGGAAAAGTTGTTAAATTAGCACGATGCGTTTGCTTCGATTTTAGCGGCTTTAATGAAATATGGGATAACTTATTTTCTTTATATTATTTACTAACTGCCTTTAGCAACCTGCCTAGTCACTTTTTGATAGCTTTCTTGTTGTAGACTGCATACCTCCGCTACTTGCAAAAGTCACGGCTAATGGTACTCCCACTGCAGTTCATGTAATAGCTATTGAGATCGACTGTGTATCTGTCCATGGCTGCCCATAGGGACAGTCGGACACCACACAAGTGGTGAAGTTCGGACCCCCCAATAATTTTTTAAGGGAGAAGACATGAAAAATGCATAAAAGAGAAAAATGAAATATGAAGACCCAGAAATTTGTATGGACAGCTCTGATTCAACCACTATGCTGAAGGATGCAGTTCGCATTATATACAATATAACAATAACTCCGCTCCATGCAATAACAATAAGTATGCTATGTGGACATATTTAATTTACGTAAGTAGATTTAGTCCCATTGCAGGTCATGCAATAGCTTTCAGCTGTGTATCTAACTATGGTGGCTCATAGGGAGGGTCGGACACCACTCAAGTGGTGGGGTGGGGCCCATACCCACCAGTAAATTTTTGGAGAAGACATGAAAAATGCACTAAAGTGGAGAATGAAATATGAAGGGGGGAACCCAGAAATTTGTATCGGTGGTCCAAACTTGATCACTATGTAGATGGATGCAGTATGCTTTATATATACAATACAATGATAACGCTGCTCTATGCAATAACGATTCGCATGCTACGCGGACATATTTTATTCGCGTAGCTGATTTACAAGATTAAGTGCCCTTTTTTTGGCGAGTGTATGCAATCCACATACAATGCATGTAATAACGATATATACGCATGCAAATCATGTGGCTTTGTGTTATGAATCCGCTCACTATGCGAGCTTATGATTAACAGATAAGCCCGTTGCACGAGAGTATGCAATCTGCATAGCAAATTTTAAACACAAAATAAATCCCCTTATATTAGCGGACACGCCTTTGACTCGCTCCACAGATGCAAGCAATAATAAAGTATTTAATAACGATATGCCCGTTTTAGGAAGGTATGCTGTAGTTGCCGATCGCGTGCTCACCCTCTATGGCTAAAAATGCGGATACTGCACAGGCACATGAATGTACGTTGCATGCACTATTCATAACTCTGCTCCATGGAATAATGATTAATTTAGCAGGTACTTTTGCTAATCCATAGTTTAAAATTTTATACTGTGATTTTATGAAGCTTTCTGAAATGTTATTTAGTTGTTTAAATCAATGTTTTTTTTTGGTAATCAATATACTATATAACAACAAACAATTAACACATATTCTAACATTTAAATATATTTTGTCACTTAAGATCATAAAACCTCATTGACTAATGAGAAAATACTAAAAATCAAAATTTATATAAATTCAATAATTGCAATTGTTAATAAACCCAATTGCTCATGGCTATAATTACATTTAATGTATAAATAACATTTATTCAATGATAAATTTTTCCACAACAAAAGGAACTTTTTTATCAGTACTACATAACATAGTGGCAGTGGCTCCAGTCTGATGAAGCCAAAATGGTTTTGTGTGAATAACATTTTGTAAAATAAAACTTTCAGTAAAGTTCAATAAATCTATTCAATTTTTTTCAGACTCATTCATATTGTTTACAGGCTTTCAAAGTGCTGCAAATTACTCACTGTTTATAGCTAGCTAGTACTTTAGTTTTCACCCAAATTTCATCTGGATACTTTGACCATAGACTTCAGGTTAAAATATAAAATTATTTCACTAACATGCTTTACGGTATAAAAATTAAGCTCATCTGATGAGATTTTACATTCAAGTTAATCTATAAACTTGTCGTGCGGCTAATCTATAAACTTGTTAGGCGACACATAAATATGTACTTGAATATGTATATAATATAGAGCTTTTTTTAAATATAAATATAAATTTAGCAACTAAATTTCCTAATGCATATTTTTCTTGTTTACTATTTTTATACCTGTCTTTTATGGTTTTGAAGATATTTCAAGCGAAAGTAAAAAAAAAAAAAAAAAAAAAAAAAAAAAAAAAAAAAAAAAAAAAAAAACTTGTTCGGGCAGACACTTTTAAGTTTTTCAAAAAACATGTTCAAAATATTAAAAAATTGAAATTAATTTTATATATTCACAATCTGGACCCTATTTCCGACAATACAAGAAAATATATTATCTATTAGATCTGGAGGTATAAGAGGTTAAAGTGTTTACATTTTTTGCAATACTCATTTATGTCTCATAAATATTATTAGCATAAAAAAATGTGCCCCCTTTTTTTAAGAAGTGCACTTTTCTTGGTAACAGCACCCTGCCCTTTTTTGATGCTGGGGGGAACTGTTAATAACACTTTACGAGTTGCTACTACATTCCATCCATGTCTTTTATAGTGAGTTATAATTGCTGTTTTTGGTGTATCATGGTAGTATATCATTCTCGTGTGTGTGTATATGGTATATATATATATATATATATATATTAAGAATTTAATTTTACTTGTAGAACAAATTACCCGGCATAACCCAAGCCCTAAATAAGCACCCTCTGTATAAGTAATACAATACAAACAATACCACATTTTCAAAATGTCTGTTTTAAATAAAAATCATTCTTAAGCTGTTATTTTCATGAGGAACCATACAAATTGAATAATGCGATTTCAATGGACATACCTCTTGTGCCTTCTCCATGAATATGGGAGGGGAACTTCCATCCTGCACGTGGTTGAATTAAAACTCACAACTTTTATAGATCCACTTAAAAATTCATGGAGAATTTAGAAATAGAGTACTAATTAAAAAAATATATTATAATGCAAAGATATAACTCCATACTTTTGCAAAAACTTCGAATTATGCAAATCTTCAATTCGCTGATGCAACAAAATAAAAATGCCTAAAATATGTATATTTTGATGCATTAAAAAAAAGTGAAGGAATTATCCAAAGATTTGGTTCAAATTTGTTAGAAAGAGCATTGTGTGATCTTTTCGCACTTTGATGCATTTAAAAAAAAGTGAAGGAATTATCCAAAGATTTGGTTCAAGTTTGTTTGAAAGAACATTGTTTGATCTTTTCGATGGTTTTTCTGTGACAGTGGTAGCGATTTAGGCAGAATAAGTGATGCGTCACTTCATCTATTAAAATTCAAACAAATGAAATTTATTTTTACACTATACTTTAACACACATATTACCATGGGTGTATGGAATATTATTATTTTAATTAAAAGCCATATCTTAACATTTTTTGCAATGTTATCAGAAACGTTTAACATTAAAAGCACATTTTTATAAAATGACAATTTATTAATTATTAAATAAACATGAAAATTTTTACCTTATTAAATATAAATCCTTATGTAAAATGATAAGTACTGAGAACTTTTATAGCAAGATTGGAAGGGGTGGGATTATAAACAGATGAGGCATATGGAAAGTCTCATTATTCAGATGGGGCATATTTAGTTGGGGGGGGGGGGGGGGGTATAGGAATTCTCTAAAAGTTTTCTTATTTTTGTGATACAAAATTTTGCATAATGTTTAAGATGTATACATGTACAAGTTCTTTTTGATTTATGTAAAAAAAATTACCATTTTTAAATCAAATTACAGAAATGTACATTTTAATCTTGTAACATAACATTTTTACAACTGTTATTCATTGCAATACCCGAATGAGATCAAAGAAATTAAAAAACATTGGGGTATAAGAATGCGAATCCGTGCTGTTCAGTCCTCCATAGTTAAAAGTAGTTTCAGATGAGTTTGTTCAATTCTTTTTCACTAAGGAAAAAAAATGAAACCTTAAAAAGGAAAACTTCATACTTTTTGCAGCACCTCTCTGCCAAAAAATCAGTAGTAGCTCCAATCCGTTAGAGCTAAAATGATTTTGTATGAATAAGATATTTTTTGTGGGTGGTTTGTTTTTTTAGACGTATTCAAAACAGCTCAAAATATTAAAATACCGAAATTAAAAATTAATTCAAAATAATAACTATTATATTTCTAAAATTAAGAGTCTTATCTAAAATCCAATAATATATCATTGTAAAGTTTTCAATGGGCTACAAATTACTTCTTATATTTTATACGTACTACTTTTAGTTTTCAAAATATAACCATTACAAATTTGTAAAACAGAAAATTTTCAATCTTCTGGAACTTAACAGGACAATTCTTCGAAAACTGTAAAAATGTTGTAAAATCAACTGATTGATCTGAAAACCGGATTTCCTACTGAACAATTTTGCCACATACTATTTATATCTGTTATTTATAATTTAGAAGATATTTCGAGTGAAATTAAATAAAGTGAGGCAAAATTTTGATCGGTTAAAAACTTTTCAGTTTTTCGGGAGAAAAAAAATCAAATATTAAAATTATTTTTATATACTTATAAATAGAATCTTATTTCTGACAAAACAAGCAAAATTTGTTTACATTTTTATCTATTGGGTTAAGAAGATATAAGCATCCAAAGTGTTTACATTTCTTGTAATGTTCCAATTTTTACCAGAGATACCACAACTGTAGATGTTATTCACATCAAAAATGGAAAGTTTGGTATTTCTCTCTTAATCTGGATGATCACTATTTTTTAAAACTCCACTCGAATATTTCCATTCTTTTATCCCCTTACATTTTTGCTTTCCCATACTATAGAATACAGTACAGAGAAAGTAATCAAGAAGAAAATCCTGCATATGGCCATGCATATTGATGTTACATACATTGCAGAATACGACAATGCTACATTTTGACTGTAACAAGAATTGTAGCATTTCAAGTTCTTTTGATGAAATTCTATCAGCAATTGAAATGCTGTTAAGAAAATTGGTAAACTCTTCAGTAGCATGCCATGTTGCTATGACATCCACTAAGTACCAGCTAATATATTTGAAAAAATAGCAGATTCATTCACCAAATGCTTTACCATGCAGTTTTTATGGGTGCATAATAAAGGTGCTAATAAAGCAATTTGTTTTCATTCAGAGTTTATACAGATTCAGGGGGAAATAATCAAGGACATTTCAAAGTAAAATACTAAATTTTTAAGAATTCAAAATCAAAGTAAAAGTAATTATGTACTGGGGGAAAACTGTACAATTTCTATAAAATACTTCAAGATTTAATTACATTCATTCAATATTTCATATTATAATTTCAAACATTTTTTTTAATTATTATAAATTCAAAATAATTAAGATTTATTATATTATCAATTACTTGACTAAATTAATTTTACTAATTTGACTTTAAAATTTTAAACAATAAAGACCTATGCAATCTATTCTATATATATATATTAATTCATTTTTCACAGAATTATTAAGAATTTTTATACTCTTTTGCACACTTATTTTGCAGTCATGAATTTTCAGATAAACTGGAAATGACATTCAGAATCTGAAGTGGAAATCCATAAATGAACCCCTCTGAAATTTGATGCTAAATCCATATCAGTCATCATCTACACTCTATCTATAACCAATTCTGAGAAATAGATGTTTCAAGGAAAATTAAAATTTTTGAACTGAAATTGGGAAAAAACTCAAAGTGGAAATCATTTGTAAACCCCCTACTCTCTCTGAAGTTTGATGCTGAATTCATACTAATCATCATCTATGCTATATCTACAGCCAATCTTAAGAAACATGTTTCAAGGAAAATTTTTGAAATGGAAATGGATATGTTTAGTGAACGACTTTAGTCTTAAACAATTTGGTGCTGAATTTATATAAATTATCTAATTTATTTAAAAAGTTTATTTATAAGTATTTAAATCTCTAATGCACATGCCCAATTTTCTGCTACTTACAGTTTTACAATTTCCATTCATGCAGTTACTCTCATATAAAAATGTGATATGTTATAGCCCTTAAAAATAATTTTTGTGAGTAGACCCAGCTTTTGAAAAGTGAGAAAACAAAGTTTCTAGTTCCGACTTGATTAAAGAGAAATTAATCTAGATGAAAAGAGATTGTAATTGAAAGTTGTATATTGCTTAAATCACACTAAGCAAATGTTTACGAACAAACATTATATTAAAAAAAATATTTATATATTTCAATCTCATTATTCCTATCAATTCCTCTGCTGGACTCCCTTTATTACTATCAATTCCTCACTCAGATCACTAACCACAGACATCATTATCACTCCCCTCTAATGTTTTGACTTGAGTCATGCATGTAAACATTTCCTGAAAAATTTCTTCATGCAAATTAGGAAGGAATGTAATTGAATCCTAGTCCGAGTAATTATACGAGGGTCACACTGAAATGTTTGAAATACAGCTAAGTGGTACAAGTTAAACTTACCAACTCTTAGGAGTGTTCAAAGTACTCCCCTCCAACATCAATGCACTTTTGTAGGTGAATTTTCCAAAGATTAAATGCTTCAAGCCAACCATTTCTTGGAATTGATAAAAAATATGCTTTTATAGCCTCATCAATCTTATCTTCGGAATGAAAACGACACCCACGTAAAAATTTTTTTAGATAAAAAAATAGCCAAAAGTCACACATAGCAAGATCAGGAGAATAGGGTGGATGTTCTATCATTTTTATGTTTTTTTTGTTCAAGAAATTCCACTGTCATTCTTGTTGAATGAGAAGATGCCTTGTCATGGTGAAGCATGAGTCCCCTAACATTCACTTCCTGAAGAATTTCTGGAAGACACTTAGTGGTGTACCAGTTAGTTGTAACTGTCTTCTGTCCTTCTAGCTTTATGGCTTTGACCAGACCTGTACTACTGAAGAACACGGCATACATTAATTACTTTTTTATTGCTCGTTGTCTTTTCACCATTGTTGGTTTGGGGGTCATCTTCTAAGACCCATACTTTACTTTCTTGACGTGCTGGAAAGTCAAAAAATGGTATGAATGTTTCATCACCAGTTATGATTTTAGAAATAATGCGGTGTCCACTATCATTAGGTAATTTCAGGGTTTCTTTACTGATTCTGACATGCTCCGCTTTTTGGTATTCTGTTAAATTATGGCGGACCCAACGACAAACTAAATTTTTCATATGCAGTTCTTCATGAATAATTTTATGTATAGCTGTGGATCCAATGTTAAGTTCCTTCTGTATCATTTGGTAGGTACAGCGATTATCATCGATTAACATTTTTCGAATGGCTGACACTTTTTCTGGGACTGTAGCTGACAAAGGTCTTGTGTTCTTCATTCAGGAGAGAATTTCGATCTCTTCTAAACTCTGTAAACCATCTGAATACAGTGGCACGAGATGGAGCATCATTTCCATATGCTAATTGTAGACATTGAAGACATTCTTCTTGATTTAGCTCCACTTATCATAGCTCGATAATGCTCTCATGTCAACTCCATTTTCTTTTCTTTCAAAATTTATTCTATGATAGATAAATTGTAATTGTTGCCACAAATTAACGTCTGTGGACATAAAAGAGTTTAAATTTATATATCCGACCAATAATTTTTTTCTAGTGCATATCGTCTGCCCCTGTCTCAAAAATTTCAGTGTGACCCTCGTATTTGGAAATATTAGTTTTAGAGCAGAAAACTCTTAAAGAGTTCAAATTTTCTGAACTTTTTACTCCAAATTGAAACCAAACAAGGAATAATTGAAATGTAAAATTTTAACCCCTTACCTGTGAAGTATATTTCAGGAAAATGTGTCAAAAATGGAAACTTTTTTTTATTCTTTAATTTTGTGCATCATAACATTTAAAAAGGTTAAAAAAATTTTATTTTGTAAAAATATAAAATTTTATGTGAAATAACTGAATCAGACATTGCGAAAAAAACCTTTCTCGTATAAAATATACAAAAAATTACAATAGGAAACTAAAAATCTGACTACCTGAATGAAAATATCACTGCCGATGAGCATCTGCCTTTATAGTTAATCCCGCCTATTTCCAAAAAAAATGTGAACAGGTATCACCATCTATTGAAAAAACAGTGAATTACATTGCAAAGCATTTGATAAAGGAAGACGAACTCAGTTCGGGATCAACGGAATAGGAACACTGATTTTTGTTGTCGGTCGGGCATTCCAAATTTGGTGTGGATGGGTTGCCCGAACTGGATTTGGTGACACTGGCAAGGGGTTAACTTAATTAAAAGAAATATAGTAATTTATCCAGTGGAAGTAGGAGCACCCTGTTCAACAAATCTTCTTTTCCTTCTCTTTGTTTCTTCCAAGAGAGGTAAAAGGGGACTAATGTTTTGCTTCTCTTATCTACTTTTGATTTGGTATTGTAATAAAGTATGGATCTGGATGCAAAAGAAAAAAAAAAGAAAAGAAAAAAAAAAGCAATAGTAATCTCTAACATTTTGACTCTATTCCTCAGTCATGATTGATAGTCAAAGTTTATGGCATTTAAAAAATAATGGAAAAATAATTCTTTAATCAAGGTGAAAAAAGGTAATTTTTTTTAATCTATACTTTTAATGATAGCTTCCATGTTCAGAGCAGTAGTGTTGCATGGGGGGGGGGGGTCATAACCCCCCCCCCCAATCCATTGAAGTTTGAATAAATAACATTTGCAAAAATACAGGGCTCACAACAAATTTTTATTATGTTCTTTGGAAAAAAAGGGACCATTTTCAAAAAAAGGTGCCAAAAAGGGACCATTTTCAATTTATAGAACGACCAAAATGGGACCATCCAGAAAACAAAATATGAATTGATATCTTTTTTTCCCACGGATGATTGGATTTAAAAATTTTTCATGACATATGATGGGCAGATGATATAATCTAAAAATTTTTCCAAAAATTAAAAAAAGGGCAGGGTACCCAAGAAAAGGTACTTATGCTGTGAACAAATTTATCATTGAAAAGTTATTGCTACATAAAATGTTTTTATAGTCTTGAGTAGTTGTGTTTATTAACAATTACAGTTATTGAATTTATTAAATTTGGAAAGAAGAATATTAAATTGCTTTTTAATATTTTTTCACTCATCAATGAGGTTTGAATGAGTTCACAATGACAAGATACATTTAAATGTTAACATAATATTTTTCAATTGCTTGTTGTCATATATTAATTATAAAGATCTTTTTCTAAACATACACACACTATATATATATACATATATATACTAGCAGTATACCCGTTCTTCATACAGAATATATAATATAAAAAAACTTAAAATTTGCAATCATGTGCAAATTCCTATAATATTCTAAATGTCATTTTTATCCAAATCATTCTATTAAAATATTTAAATTAATGTTCTTAAAAAGAAGTTTAGGAATCGCTGTTTTTGCTATACAAAATTACCTTCACAGGCAGATCTGAAGAATAAAATATCCTGGTCCCGCTTATAAACAAATTTACAAAAAATATGAAATTAAATATCAATATATGTCAAAATAAAAGTGCTAAAATTGAATGGGAAGATATACCCGTACTATTTATATTCTTGAATATTAGAAGATATACCCATTTATTAGTAGAAGATTACTCATCTACAATATATGGGTTTAAAAAACTTTTGTCAAAAAATAACAGATAACGTAATAAATTGAAAATATTAATAATTCCCGTAATCTTCTGAAGGCCGTAATTCATTCCAATATATGCCAAAATGAAAGCCCTAAAACTATATATCTCTACTACTCTAATATTCTCATAGATTAGAAGACATACCCATGTATTAGTAGAAGATTACCCATATTACAAATACATAAGTTTCAAAAACATTTTCCAAAATAAAACAGATAACATATAAATTGAAAATATCAATAATCCCCATAACTCGAAAGCCGTAATTGATGCCAATATATGCCAAAATGAAAGCACTAAAATTGTATGGAAAAATATACCCATACTACTTACATTCTTGTAGTTTAGAAAATATAAAAGAAACATAAAATTCACAATCATGTGCAAATTCTCATACTATTCTAAATGACATTGTTATTCAAAACATTCTATTAAAATATTTAAATCAATGCTCTTGAAAAGAAGTTTAAGAATCTCTGTTCTTGCTATATAAAAATTATCTTTAAAGACAGATCTGAAGAATAAAACAGCCTGGTTCCGTTTGTAAATAAATTTACAAAAAATATGAAATTGAATCAATATATGCAAAAATAAAAGCGCTAAAATTTTATGGGAAGATATATATTCCTGTACTACTTATGTTCCCAAAATTTAGAAGATATACTCGTGTATTAGGAGATATACCTGTGTATTAGTAGAAAATTACCAGTACAGTACAACCTCGAAAATCCGGACATCCAAAATTCGGACGTTTTCCGAATTTTCAAGGGTTTTTTATTTTCCCCCCCTACTATCGGATTGACGAAATTGTGAATTTAAAATAACAGTGCAAGATTATTTATATGGAATTATATTTTATAAATAAATACGGTATTTTCCGGTTGACTTTCTGAACCCCGAAATGAGACAAAAGTTTAGACCGGATATAAATAATATGGACGGCCATAGATCGGCTCGTGGTTGAAGCATGAATTGTATTGTTAGCATTACCCCCCTCCCCCCTATGCAAGTTACGATTCCCGACGAATTATTTCTCATAAAATATACATCGTTATTTAAATACTGATTTTTTATTATTAAAATTTCCTTTTCTCATTAAAAAAACATTTTTCTGAAAAAATATAATTTTTAATATTAACATTTTAAAATATTATCGTAACATTTTATCACAGATTATTGAATTAAATCTAAAAATCCTGAGAATTCGTATTAACGCTCATGGAAGCATATTTTGTTCAGTTCGTACTACGAATCCCATTTTTCAATGTATTCTGTTTTGTCTCCAGAATCCCCTCCTCTCCCAATATTTGATGAATTTTTCGCTCTCATCGAACCTCCTGTCAGCTCAAAACTGACTGTATATTTTGCCTTTTTTGTTTAGAAAGCTATATTTACATACTATAAATAGCAAATAAATAACTAAATAATATCGTATCGCACAGAACTGAGCAACACGGTCATTAACACACTGACCTCTTAAAGGGGTCAGCTGCATTTATGATTACGAACCAAGCAAATTCCTTTCTTTGTTTTCCCTGCCTCATTCCCGGTGCTGCGGCAGCTTTATCATGACTCATAGTATTTTAGAAAAATCATTGAGGAGAGATATTTTTCTTTTTTAGAAAATATATTTATTTTATCTACTACGATATTTTTTACATATTTGACTATTACTAATAAAGTTTTTCCTTCTTTCAGTCATCAGCTTTTTAAAAAATAACATTATATAGATACTAGAAAATAAATAAAACTTTTGAGTTCTTATTATTTGTTTTTCGTTTCGTTAATAGCGAAGACAGTTTAAACACATTCACACCTTTAAATATATCAGCAAAAGTGTTAATCCTCACGCTTTATTAAATCTCGGCACTTCATTAAATATTCCTGAGCTTCATTAAATCTTGACACAGCCGATATAACGGAAGTTCTGCACTGTGATGATGTGCCAATCGTAAATAAGTTGAGTGATGGTGAAATTTGTGATATAATATTAAATAAAAAAAGAGCAAAGTAGCGACAATAAATATAGAGAAGAAAAAGTACGTGCATGCAATTAAAGGTCTTGGGAAAAAAAGCTTTATAACCAAACAGAAATAATGTTTATCTACAGGATAAAAAAAAAAACTGCTTTCCCATAAACCAAAATTAACGAAACAACAAACGTTAATTCAAATATTTAAATGAAATAATAAAATGTAATTTTATCATTTCATTTTGTTCACACATTCTAGATTATTAATGTGTATATTTTTTATTAGAAATTTCTTTTGCCTCATTTTTTGTATTAAATAATATGTTTTAATTGATTACCTTAACTTTTGCCATTATTTTTACTAAAAATAATACCTTATAGTGTATTTAGTTAATATTAAGTTGAATTTTATTCAAACTCCATAAACCGGAAAAATCGAAAATCTGGAATCAGCAAAGTCCGGACGAGTCTGGATTTTCGAAGCTGTACTGTACTACAATATATGAATTTCAAAAATCTTTGCTAAAATAAAACAGATGACGTAATAAAGTGAAAATATCAATTGTCCCCACAATCTTTAAACTTGAGGGCCTTAAATTTCAATATATGCCAAAATGAAACTGCTGAGATTGTATGGGAAGATATAACCATGCTACTTATATTCTCATAGATTAAAAGATATATCCGTGCACTAATAGATGATTACCTGGACTACAATATATGAGTTTCTACCATTTTTGCCAAAATAAAACAGATGACGTAATAAATTGAAAATATCAATACTCCCAGTAATATTTTAATCTGAATGCCGTAATTTATATAATTCAGTCAAAAGTACAATTTTTATAAAATTTATTTTATATAAATTTTTTTATTATTTAAATCGGAAAAGATTTAATAAAAATTGTTTGCAGCATAAACACATTGGATTTAAATCAGTTGCTAAGCAACATGATATAATTTTCTTCAAATAAATTTATAGGAAAAAATATCGTCTGTATAATGCTGTCTATGGAAGGTTTAACTGTGCATTTTTAATTAATATCTAGACAACCCCTGGTCCTAGAAACTCGAACCATGGACTAAATTTTAAGTTGGGCTATTCTAAGGCTACCCACAAAATTTAAAGAAATTCAGTTCAGCAGTTCTCCCATGATGTTGAAACAAACATACAGACAGACAAACAGATTTTCAATTTTATTTATATAGATATATATAATAATTGCTAGAAAATGAATGTTAGCTTCAATTTCAAACTACTGTATACTTGCCAATAAACAGAATAGAAAAATAAAAACTTGATTTAAATAAACAAATAAAATTCCAAAAAGCTCTATAAAATCACATTATAGTATTATGAAAAAATGGTGCCTGCACAGTGTCAGTATTGTTATATGCGAGCCTGTGGTCGCATGGATCACATGTTCCTGTAGTCCCGTGCAATGGGTTTATGTTAGTCATGAACCAGCATGGCAGACAAGTCAAGAAATGTTCATATTAAATTACCATTATAAATAAACAAACATAATATGAATACATAGTTTTCCTAACTGAATAAAAAATTTTTCAAAATTCTTAAGAAAACAGAATATGCTTAGCTTAAGCTTAGTTTAGTTCTTTTGAGCCTGCTCTAGCTCAGACGATGATAATTTCTTCCCAAAATGTGAAAAATAAAGAGCACTGAACATGTTCTTTATTTTTTGACGTAATAAAATATTTAATAAGTCTGTACTCAAATTTAGCTTAAATTCAGCCCCATATTTTCCAACAATACAGAATATACATTATGGCACAGTATTATTATGGGGAATAAGTAATATTGTTTTCATTACCAGATTATATTAAATTCTTCTGGATAAACTGTTAAAATCCTCTGGGTAAATTGAGTTGTGCAATCACACTATTGATGCAAAAATAATTTTTAAAATAACCTTAATAATTAGCCAAATAGAGAAATTAATCTAAATTAGTCAATCTAATGATTAATATTTAGAAGATGGAGATAGATGGAAAAGGACACTTGAACTCCCAGGACTAAACGAGAATTTACTGAATTGCACAATAGTACTGAATGTGTCAAAATAATTAAAAAATTAACATGAACAATAAAACAAAAATATAAAAATAAGCAAGTTTTGTCAATTTAATGTGCTATAATTACAGGATGGAGACAGATGGAAAAAGAAAATATTCAATGCTCAGCATTGTACACGATACCACCTGAATTATGCAATCCCAAGAAAAAAAAAAGAAAATGAGAAAATATTTAAAAAATTAACCTTAATAATTAACCAAAATGTGAAAATAAACTAGTTTAGTCAATCTAATGATTAATATTTAGAGGATGGAAAAGGATAATAGTGAACTCCCAGCACTACATGAGAATTAATTGAATTGCATAATCATACTGAATGTATTAAAATAATTTAAAAAATCAACATGAATAATAAACTAAAAAATGAAAATATGCAAGTTTTGTCAACTTAATGTGCAATAATTACAGGATGGAGATGGAATGAAAAAGAAAAAAAAAATTAAAAAATAGGTGTTTCCCATAATTTTACTGGTCTCTTCTAAATCTGTAATTTTGTTCAGATATTCGTATGAATTACGGAAAATTTGTAATGGTTGGCATCTTTGCATTCCCATAAAGTTCTGCCTCGATCCACCCCCTTAAATGTATCTCGGAAACTGGGGGGGGGGGGGGGGGGAGTCAATTAATGGAAATTTCTTGTTAAAAGAAACAGGTAGAATTTTGTCGATCAGTCCCCTTAAAAGTGATAAAAAAATGTAGAGTAGAGGCTTACTTGTAATTTTCAGCTAAATGAAGCAATTTGTATTTTCATCAATAAGTTTAGTTAATTCGATGACGAATTCATTTAATTTTTTCCGATGCTTTTTTAGGGGGAGTGATATTTTTCAGAATTTCAAATTGAAACAAAAAAGGGAAGTGAGTCGCTTTCACGGGGTGGGCAGATCAATGGAATTCTATGGTAATTTTGTAAAACATTGCTAGAAATATACGCAATCAGAGTAAGGATACTTTGATATGAAATAGCAATATTAGACAAAAATAATGGTAATTTTTAGGAAAAATGATAAGACAACCATGTTTAATAAAAAAGACCATCAAAACGTGCATCCAAATTAATTGTAAACATAAACAGAATAATAAATCATTCATCTAGAATGTCGTAAAGACGAACCAGTGCTTGATAAAAAAAAATTTGCAACCCCCCCCCCTCAATTACAATTCTGCAAATTTGGGCAAACATCTGCATCACAGAAAAGTAAACACATGCACTTCTACGATAGTCATTGATTGGTGGATATCAATGACACCTGAAATTTCTGAGAACTTCAGCTGTTGAAGAGAAAATACATATTTTCCTAACAAAACTGGGAAAAAAGGGACTTTATGGGACTAATTTCGAAAAAACACACCTCATGGAAGAAAGGGACCATTTGAGAGGCATGCAAATGGGAAACAAAATATTTGTTAATCCCCCTCCCCCCAGAAAAACAAAATAAATTCTGATGATGTTACTGGTCTAGACAGTGTCAGCTTGGCCCAGGCGACAAATGGTCGTTTCCCACTACGGCCCCGGCCCTCATTTATGAATGAAAAAATTATGAATGAAGTTGAATAGTAAAAAGTAACACATTAAATCCATAATGATAAAACCATTTTGTAAAGAATAATTAGGTGAAAAGTAATGAAATGTTTTTAATCCAAACTTTGCAGACTTGCAGTATGTAGAATTTCCTCAATTCCCTCTCCCTGAGAAAGTGCTCATTCCCTGTATTTTCTCTCAATTTGAAATTCTGAAAAATTTCATGAAATAGATTATCACTACTAAAGATCGGAAAAATATTAAAAATTTCATCACTGGATATGAACTTTTGCTTTATTTTGATTCTTTTAGCAGAAAATTCGAGTATGCCTTCCTCTCCCTACATACTTTACAATTTTTCGTCATATTTGAGGAATCAGATCAACGGAATTCTACTTGTTTCTTTCAGTAGAAAATTTTCAATAAGCACTCCCATCCCCACATTTCTGTCATATTTGAGAGGGGGGGGGGGGATTCTATGTTAATATAAAAGGTTCAATTTAAACTTCCAAATTGTGAGGCACGATTGAGCTAGATAGACAGGAACTCTGAAAGGCAGGTCATTTCCAGCACCAGACTGAATTCACTTTGTGGCCGAGACAGATCATATCTCATCGAAATAAATATCCTCTGCAAGGTTAGGCTTGCAAAAGAGGGGAAAATAAATTATCACCAACTACAGATAATTTGCTTTTTAACCACAAAAAGGAAAATATTTAAGAAGTTTTCAAAAACATTTTATATTTTCAAGTACTTTAAAAATGGTTCATTAATTTTCAAGAACTTTTCAAAGTTTATAAGGAGGCATGTACAAATCATGTCATGGAATTGATTGATTACAGGTTATCTGACGACAGAAAATAAATTTAGAGATTACAGAATATTTGTTTTATTATGTTTATTTCATCCTATTATGTGTTTTGCTGTGGGGAAAAAATCATGTATCCTATTATTGATATTTTGTACAATTTAGAGACACTATTTTCTTGTTGGAAAGATGATTATAAAAAAATATTTTAACGTGTGGATAGTACCATAGTGAGAATTTTGGTCACCTGGGGTAAACAATATTTTGGGGTTAACTTTGTTTAAATAATTCAACAAATTAAATCTAGAGAAACACAAGCTATGTCTTAATAAATAAATATTGTGGATGAAACATAAAACAATTATTTTTAAAATTTAATGTTACAGCCGGGTTTTTTGAAAATAAATAAAAATCATAAGTATAGCAACCAGAGTTCATTTTAAGATAAAAAATGGGCATGGTGCTCTGAATTCGAAAAAGGGCACTTCTATAATTTTTAGGGCACTTAATTAAAAAAATTCATTATGTACACATAGGGTTTATACCATGATGAGTTTTATAGATGAAATATGCCAAAATAAAATTGACTGAACTGGTTTGAGACATTGCCTGTGTTATAACATAAAAAATATGCAGTGCTACCCCCCCCCCCCTCCTATGCTATGGAGGCAGTCCCCGTCCCAAGAAAGTTTCAATAATAGTCCTCTCCATAAGAACAGGTCTTTTCTTTTCCCCATATTCATGTTGTCATAGTACCACGTGATAAAGCTTAAAATTCCCAATTTTAGTTAGTAGCCACTGGCTGGTAGATAGATCCATGAAGTTTAATGGCTAGTTGTTGACAGCTATAAAATGTGTGATTTTTTTTTCAACTTGCTTAATGTTATGCGAAATTGTGTTTAAGCATGTTATATAATAATTTAGGAATTTGCTGTTACTACTTATTTATTTATTTATAGATTTATTATACAGTAAACATAAGTCACTATATGTCTGTTATCAAGAAAACTCCCCTTAGCGGATCTACTTTTATACAATCTATTATTTGGATGTTGAGGCAAAGGAGGAGGAATTTAAAAATTGGGGGAAATTTAAGAGATTGGCACGATACACAATTTTTTATTATTATTTGATAATAACACAAGACAAATTCACAGAAATATTTAAATTTTTTAATGAGTAATATGATTAACATGCATTTATTATTGCTAACATCTCATTATTAACATTTATAATAAATTTTCAAAACTTATTTTAAGTGTTTTTTCTATAACTAATTCTTTTCTATAAGCTAGTGTCCCTATCCCCATGTTTTCCATTTCTTAAAGGTTTTTAAAATTTAATCACATTTTTGAATATTTTAAATATTTATATTCACTAATTTTGAACAGCCCTTGGCCATGGGTAAGTTGAAAATGGAATCGATTTAACTTTGAATTTATAATAATTGTTAACAGTTAGCACTTCTAAAACCACAACTATGCAAACATTTTAGGAATCCATACATTTTTAGTTTTATACATCATCAATGAGAGATTAATAACTTAAAACAGGGTATAATCTATAAAAGGAAATTAAAATTTCACTGAGCAAAAAACTGTAGTGATACTTTAAAAATTGTAAAATTCTCGAGTTCTAGCTTTAAAAGTATGTCTGGGTTAGTTTTCTTCAAACGTGCTATTTTAGTCAATGCTACACATCAGGCTTCGGGAAATCGGCAAAATCTAGCCCATCCGCGAGGACGGCTATTGAAATCTTTTACCTGTCCTTCTAAGAATTTTTTTTTCACATTATATTCATTAACATATGTGCTTAAATACATCGTACAATAATAAATTAGAACCAACTGCCTCACGATGAAGTGCGATGTATGGGTGGGGGCAGAGGGGTAAGAGATGTAAGGAATCTTTCCTTTTTCCATATTTGATAACATGAAGGTGTGGTAAATAAATAATCATATAAATCCTCTTGTCTCTAAGCAGTTTAAACCTCATTGACACTCTTAATTTCTAAAGAATGTAGTCAATCAAGATTAAAATCTTCTTGGACTGAATAGATGTTTCACACCTTAACTTCAGTTGTTAGACAACTGGAACAAATGCCATGAATGAATTTTAAATGTTTTAAAGTTGAAACCAAAATAGGGAAGAAAAGAAAACACTTCTGGCTGAAACTAGAAGAATCCATTCCAAAAATTTAAACTTGTTACTTACTCCAGTCTATTACAGCAAATGAAAAATTTATAGTTTGGCTTTTAAAGAGTTACAAGGGGATTTGGGCTTAGGCTCGGGCTAGGCTTGAGTTTTCTTTCTACTGTTTCGGGCTGGGTTGAGTCTTTTTATTTTTTTTAAGAGTCCATTACAACCGGGCCGAACATATTTATTTTGAAAATTTTTTCAATGGATTTAAATTGAATACATGAATTTACTGCTTTTATTTCAGCTATGCAAAGATAAATAGGTACTTATCAGTTATAGGGACCATGAAGTCAAACACTGCAATATGTAGGAATCACGCCAAATTCAGGTTTATACCGGTTGCTGACATTATAAATAGGTGGTGCTGTTTTCATATATCATGGCTTACACTCTACCATTTTGCTGCAATGATGAAAATCTGGAATTTGCCTATGAACGAAGAAGATGCTATAAGGTTCTTTCAACAGAAGGAAATTTTACCGCTACACCCATGCGGCTGCAAGTAGGCAAGAAGTGTTGCTGGAGGTGTAACGTCATTGGTTATTGGTGTACTGTCGGTCTTCGTGTGATGAATTGGTTCTCGGGATCTAGGATTCCGTTTACAGAAGCCTTACGCTTTATATACTGTTGGGCCGACGAACTTACTTCTGTGTCGTGGTGTCAACATCAGATGGATTTCAGCCCAGAAACAACTGTAGATTGGAACAATTACACGCGTGAAATATGTTTCCAGTATCTGCAGAAATGATCTACGAAGAAGATCGGGGAGGCAGGGGATCATTGTGTTTGTAGTGAATTTCTCGTCTCGGATTATATCGCCAATGTTCGTGTTGGCGACAATTCGGAAAAGCAGTCGCCAACCCATGGTCCCTATAATCGATAAGTACTAATAAATGTTTAAGAAAACAAACTCAATTTCCTGTACAAAATTTTCATAGATTTGTTTTTAACATATTCGAATACAAATCATTTCGGGTCTGCTGAGACGCAGTTATCCTTAGGCCGAATTCATTCTACATTTATAAATTTCTTCAGGCTTGGCCCTGGTTTAAGCATTGGTATTGTTGGTCGGGTGAAAATTCGAAACTTCGGCACATGTAGACCTCGAAATAGAGAACAGAACATGTCACTTCAATCGTGAACGTGCTATTGCATTTTCGTTCAGCCATTGGATTCACTGGGTGGAGGATGAGGGGAGAGAAAATAACTATCACCTGTGGTTACAATGCAGATCTGGTGGCTCGCCTACAAAGGAGGCGTTGATAATGCACACTTGCTAAGTTTATGGGGGGGGGGGGGGGGGGGGGGGCAATTTGCAAGTGACGACATTCCAATTCTTATTCATGGCACGGGAAAGGGTGGCTTTCGCCAAATTTTACGAAGACAACAATTTGCTATTTATTTTTTTTTAAATTTTTTACGAAATCTCTAATCTCAAGGCCGTTTGAGAACATGTCAACTTCTGAAAATTGGCCCTCCTTGCCGAATTTTAACTCGGCAAGGACGGGAGATTGCCGGAAGCCTGCTACACACATTCATAATTTCCATATGGTCGTTTATGGAACGTGAATATATAGATTAAAAGAAGAACAATAATATATAACATTGCAATATCAGCAATTCAGCTCAGAAAAGAATTCCCCCTTCCCCAAGGTTGGTATCCTTTATTCGCATTAGACGTCCAGGCGCGTCCAGTCCTGAGCCGCAGTGATTTCCTGAAACTCTTTCATATAGATTCATTATTTTAATTTTTTATTATGAAAAACATGCTATAAGGAATATTTAACCAATAAATAAATTTACATGCCGAAAATAGCGAGGGTGAATTTCACTTTTTTTTTTTCAGTGAGTGTTCCATTCATGCATTCGCTTTAGGGAACCCTTTCAAATTTGAGGTAGGCATAAAAATGATGAAAGACCTATTAGTACCAAAGAGCTAGATTACTCCTTGAAGAAGCGTAGTTACTTCTTTGTACAGCGTGTAAAAATGGGGGGGTGTCTAGGTCAATGCATAGAGTGCAGAAAAAGATGCTACACCAAGGCATGTCGCAAAACACATTGATGATTAAGGGAAGGGGTAAGATAGGAATGTGGATTGAACTCATTCTCGGTTGCAAATGCAATAAATTATGATCGCCTTGTAGGGTAGAACAACTACGGAAGAGCCGTAGCAGTGTCGTAGCGATTGTTGACAGTTTTTTTTTACTCTACAGGTGGGATTGTTTAGGGAGACGGGTCATTCTAAGCTATCACAGAGTTTGGCCGGTAGTCAGGATTTTGTTAATCGCCAGTTTCCAAGTTTAATCACTTCTTTACCACGCAGTCACTTCTCCACCCACAAATGGATACCACCCCAGGAACATGGCAGCAGGCTCTTCTATGGGGAAGGTCAAAAGATAAGAGGAAAGTTAAAAAATAGAGAAAGGTTAATAAAGAAGATAAGAGGAATTTTGCTTTGGGAGAGGTGCTTTTTTTTTCTTGGAAATTGAAGGCTTGTTTACTCCATAACTTAATGTAGTGAGTATTTTATAGATCATATTTTTCACGTTTTTGAAAAAAAAAAAAGGTGGGCAGATGTCTAAGTAGGGCACAAGTGTTAATCACAGAGCGGGTGTCAGGGTGCAAAATTTTATTATGAGGGCAGGTAGGGCACTTAGCCCTGCGAAAAATGCCTAGAATGAACTCTGATAGTAATATTGAACAATAAAAATTAAATGGAAACAATTTTCTTTTTATTTCTCTGTTATTCCTGTAATACTTATTTTGTTTTCAGAACCACAAGCCACTGTAGCTCTGTGATAATAATTTCAATAACTAAGAATCCAATTTATGTGAAAATCGGTCAAAATTGCATATTAACATAAAATAACTAAAAAACTAATCCAAATTTTAAAAAATCTCGCCAATGTGTATTGCCCCAGGAGCTCAGGAATCCCTGTACTGAAATTCAGTACTATCGGTAGCTTGAATTTTCCTCTATTGTGATCCACACACATATATTCTTTTATTATGCAAGATATAAAATGCAAAAAAAAAACCCCTTGAATTTACATAATACACATACATAAAGTATGAAATAGATAAGAAATTTCTAGGATTGCATTTTAAAGAAATTCTTTTAGTGAAGTAATAATACCTGAAACAATTTCTCTTCGATGTCCAAGACGGGAATGATTTATCCCCTTGTAATTATTTTGAGTTTGTTCTGTTTTTTGTATATTTATATCATTGCTGCTAGAATCACAGTTGACTTTAATGGTACACATATTATGGGCCAAGTTTGACAGATTACACTGAGTCCGTAATAAAGAAGATGCACATGTTATCACAGAGGGTCTCAATTGTTGATGAGAGCTTTGAAAATCAATAGATGTATTATTATCTGCACGCTTTGTAGTCATATCCAATGGTTGATCATAATTCTCAACATAATTTGGAGTCAAATCATGATGTTTATATGATTTGTTTATAGATTCACATATTGCTGAGGAATAATTATTCTTTTCAGATGCATTATTTGAAAATAAGAGAAAAACTGGAGATTGATCTTGGTTTACACTATCTGGAGATGATGACACTGATCTATCAGATGATCCTTTTTCTGTTTCAGTTTCACAGCTGAAAAGAATTTAAAAAATATAAAGCATGTGGACATAGTGTGTGTGTGCATATATATATATATAATAAAGATGAATTAATATAAGTAAAAAAGATGAATAAAAGTAGAATATTTGAAGAGAAATAATAAAGCATCTATAACAAATGAAAGAATTCAATTTCTAACCAGAAAAAACCTCAAGAGATTCTAGTCATCAATATGAAAAACCAGTAAACAACCCTTATAATTTAAAATGAATATTTTAAAAAAAAATGGAGTGACGAACAAAGGATTGAAGGTGATATAATTGTAAAATCGTCAGGAGGTAGCTACAATATATCAGCTTCAAATAGCACCTTTCATTTAATAGCCTTGTTATTGTGAACAGAAGGCTATTAGACACCCCAATGTGCAATAAATTGAAATATATTATATATATATATATATATATATATATATATATATATATATATATATATATAATATCCTATGTATCCTATCTTCATTTTTTGATGCCTGTAGTCTGAGTTAGAGTATTTATAGTAATGTACTATTGCTCTATCTGAAACAGGCATGTGTTTGGGTTAGTTAGGGTTAAATACTCAGACCTAAGGAGGAATTTAATTCTGACTAATCATCGAATTTGGGCTAGTGCTGTTCTGTTCTCTTATCGGCATTATGGCCGTGAATTTGCTTCTATGGTGATGTTAATATTACTTGAATTTTTTATTATTACATATTTCTAATATATATCCATATACTTGTCTGCTGCATTATGCGCGTATTGTATATGGGTTTTTTATTTTCTGTCTAGTTGTTTACGAATTTTTGTGGTAACATTAATTTTTAATTAGTTAGAACTGAATTACACTAAAGTTAGCTGCATTTGCACTGAATTGGTGTCAATTTTTATCTCATTATTATCCCTAATCTTCTTATATTATAATGTATGGTAATTGTAATTCCATGGTAATAATTCTATTCTTAGCCATTGTTTTTGTGATCGATCTTAGCTTTTCATACATTGAATATCTTAATGATTTTGTGATCGTACTTAGTATTTCATACGTTGAATCTCTTAATTGTTGAACCATTAAAGAAATTATATTTATTGAAAGAATTTGAATCTTGTATTTACAGCATTGGTTGTGTTATTTTAAGATTATATTAGTTCCAAGGTAAAATATTGTTTTTCATAATGTATTGATGGATGTTAATTTAAATCTATTTATATTGGAATAGTCAATGTATTTATGTATATTTTCCCACTATCTATCGTAGTTTTGCTTATTCCTAAGCATTTATTTAATCCAGGTTTTAATGTGTCTACACATTAGTTCATATTATTTTCAAAGTGTTTTAGATGATCCATTAGTTTGAAAAATAATGGTACTTTTCATATGTTGTTATTGTGTCTCCACTTTTGTATTTGAATTAAGGTACATTCTTGGCTCTCTCTCTCTCTAAAGAGTCTCTTATTCTGAATGCAAGTGCCTTTATTTTGGGGAAATAAAGGTTACTATCTTACCCTAATTACATGATGTCTAATTATCAAAATTTAGCAACTGGCAACTGGATGTTCTCTAACATCCAAGCTCGGTATTCGAGAACTTGTTGGGGTTTTCCTAGATCGATATCCAGCTACCAACAATATCCTTTTTCTTCTATGACTATTCCATTTTCATTCGGTACATCTAGCCAGCATTCTTTGTTCACTTCATATAACTTTCAATCGTACAGCCATGCATCACTAAATAACACACTTAAATTTAAATCTTGTAATTCTAATAGATGTAAAATGTGTTCGTTTGCTAATCGTAAACAGATCAATTGTAGCAATAATCTTGTCTTCTGTAAAACATATAATTGCATCTACCAAATTGCATAGCTGCCAACCCAGAGAACAAAAAATTAGGAACACTGTATGCGAGAAAAATGACACACAATAGTTGCACACAAAATATATATACATGGGTATCTCCAGCATGGGAGTACTTGCTTCCCTCCCATTGAAATTAGCATGTCAGTATTTCTTAGCCAATGTATTATGTATTGACAGTGATTTTGCAACCCCCCCTGGAAGGAAAGTTGGTGAAACCCATATATATATACTATATAATTAATCTTACTTAATAAAAAAAAAAATTAAGACCTCATGAGATAAGAATTTTGAAACATACATGAAATGCATCAATATTCAAAAGTAAAATTAAACTATTTTCATATTTGAAAAAAAATGTCATTACACAATTTAAATACACTATTACAAAGTAAGTAAAACAAAGACAAATTAAGAATCTTTTTGGTTTATTGATACATAGGTAGCAGATTTGGCCTTTTTCAAGAGAGTGCCATGATGTTTGTTCATATCAAGCACCATTTATCTGAGATTTGGCAATTAAAGTAGACTGTAAAGTCAAAATACTCATGAAACTTCTAAAATCAGTTATGTTTCTTTTTACAAGACTAAAAATTCGTTCACATGCAGCATTACTATGGGGGAGTGTTAGTATCCCCAACATGATACTACTCAATTTACCATACAAAAGTTTATACACAGGATCTTTTTGCTTTCCTAACTTACGTACACAGGAATCACATAAAATTTTTTTCAAATACTGCAACTACCCTTAATGAATCAAAATTCGAATACAAACATTTTTCTAAACATGGGTTCAACAACACTGAAATTAGTATTCTGTGTATTCAAAAAAATAATTATGACAGATTGTTTCTTGAAAATGAATTCATTTGCGCACACAGAACTATTTTTCCATATGGACTCAATCAATTATTTAATCAATAACATAGTTAAAAAATCCTTTAATTATTCTAATGAAGACCATAATATTTATAATTCCTTTAACAATCCTAAAAGTAAATTAAAAAGAACTAAAAGAGCAAGTAAATATAATAAAAAATTGCCCTCATTATCTGAACTAAAAAATGCCATCCTTCAGCAACATGCAAATTTTAAAATTACTTTTGATTGGAAACAATGTAAAACCTGGATTTTCGCAATTAAAAAACAGCAATTAAATATGGTATATAACCTTTTTCTAACTACTGCATTTGATAACATTCATTTGAAACATTCTATGATTTTCTCATTACCAGAAGTAAAAATCTTAATGTTTATTTATATGTCATGAACTTAAACTTTAATGACGAATCAAAACAATATACTAAAATAAACAAATATTGTACCTTGAATTTCACTAATTTTGTCTTAAATAATCTGAAGATAAATAATTTTTTAAAATCGGTTTCCAATTACTTTCCAGTCAAACATATAAATCCTAAAATTGCTTATAAATATAATAAACCGCTAGGACATTATATTTTCAATTATAATAAAATTGCCAAATCAATAGATATTAATCAAAATTATGAATTGGATAAAGAGTCATATTGCCACTGTCATTTAGAAAAATACAAAGTCTTCATAGATAAACACCATGGGCATGTTATAACGGGAAATCTAAATATTATTAATTATGATGCACTGAGATCACTGATGTTACTTGGTACTAAGTACCGTATACCTACTAAATTTAAACATAAATTAATATGTAAAGGTTTATTTCTTGACTTAAATAAATTTAATTATAAATATCAAATCCCTGTAGAAGCCTTCAAACCCTGGAGTGTCTTAATAGAGCAATACTTAAATCACTATATATATAATCAGAAAATTAATAAATTATATAAATTTAATTCAATTAAAAATGATATTAAAGAAATTCAAAATGATTTTGTCATTACATATGTCGATAAGGCAAGTGGTAACTACTCAATTATTTGTAAATATTACTATATAAATACCCTCCAGTCACACTTACTTAATAATCAAATCTATAATTTACATAAAACTAACCTTAAAATCTTATCCTATAGAATTTCAGCCAAATATAAGCAAATTCATCTAAAAAATAGTTGTAATAACATTCCATATATTGTTTTAGCACCCAAGTTTCATAAATCCCCTGTTGCTTTTCGAACCATTACCAGTGGACATAATTCTTACATTACTAATGCTGGAAAATTATTATTAAAAATATTACATGAAGTATCCTTGTCAGATGAAATCTCAAATAATAGTCATATTGTAAAAAACAGTTTTGAATTAGTTAAGAAATTAAAAACTCTTACTAATATTCATAGTATTTATACCTATGATTTCAAAGATTTGTTTAATAATATTAATATAGATGATCTGTATAGAATTATATTAGGAATTTTTGAAAATATAATATCAACATAAAATATTCAAATTTTCTCTTTAAAAAATTACTTAATTTCACTTTTTATGAGAATTATATTCAACATGGTAGTACATTTTTTAAACAATAGGTTGGTATCCCACAAGGTGGGTGTACCTCATCTTTGTTAGCTAATCTGTATTTATTCTTCTATGAAAAAAACATTAATCCAAGCTTGCATAATATGCACATGTTTAGATATTTAGATGATTTATTATGTGTATCCCCAAATAATATCCCTATAGTATTAAACTTTTATCCAAAAAATTTACAATTAAATGCAAGTAATAATGACTCTAATGTTGCAAACTTTTTAGATTTAAATTTAAATTTACAAAATTGTAATATGGTACCTTGTATGATAAAAGACAGGATTTTAAATTTAATACATCAAAAATTCAACATTTTAACTCTTGTTTGAATATATCTGTATTTAGAAATATTATAATAAATCAGGCTCTTAGAATCAATAAAATTTGTGATGAATATTATAAATTAGCACATTTTATGGAATTATTGAGTACAGCGACTAATAATGTATATCCTCCCAAGTTCATTATTAAAATTATGAACTCAGTGTATCAACTTTCACTTGATAACATCCTAGAAAACTTTCCCAATTATAGTGGCTAACATATATATATATATATATATATATATATTATATATATATATATATATATAAAATTATATATAATTATCTATTAATTATATAAATAAATAAAAATGAAAAATAATAAACAGAGTAAAAAAAATTTGAAAAATCAAAAAATCAGAAAATCAGATGCATTAATATTAATGTTTTGAATTTTATTTTCGCTAAAAAATTGTAACTTTTGTCAGTATTGAAACTACGATTTGAGCACCCTTATAATGGTGTATAGTGGCAATCTCGTTTATCCAGTTTTATTATGCATTACTTGTTTAGTAAGAATTTTTATCTTTGATTCATGTTCATATTCAGAATTGTGTATATGGTTTGTTCATATTCTGAATTGCTTGTCCGGGTTTCTTATATGGGTAATAGTCCTGTCTCCAGCTTAGACTCACTGGACGGGTCTGGGAGTACTACTGTGAACGTTCGTACTGCCTCCCTGGTAGAATTTCGACTTGCTCATTCCGGTGCTTCTAGATAATTTGAGCTGTTGAGGTTGATTGTGTATACACGTGGTGAAAGAAGAAGGGTTCATGCTGCATGGTATTACAAATTTTCTTAATGTATCCTATCTTCATTTTTTCATTTTCTGATACCTGTAGTCTGAGTATTTATAGTAATGTACTATTGCTCTATCTGAAACAGGCATGTGTTTGGGTTAGTTAGGGTTAAATACTTAGACCTGAGGAGGAATTTAATTCTGACTAATCATCGAATTTGGGCTGGTGCTGTTCTCTTCTCTTATGGGCATTATGGCCGTGAATTTGCTTCTATGGTGATGTTAATATTACTTGAATTTTTTTATTATTACATATTTCTATATATATATATGATTTACAACTTCTCTCTTTTCTATCATTGGAATTTCATATTATAATTTTATTATACAGTGTCAGTATAAATGAATGACCGGATTTTAAAAATTTATATTTTCAAAACTATTATACATAATATAATCACCAGGGGTGCAGCAGCCCAGTAGTTAGCAAGCGGGAATTGCACTCGGTAGACCCAGGTTTGATTCCCTCTGCTGCCAAAATTGCCACCGTGTTCACACAGAATACGGTCATGTTAAACATGTGGGTCTGTAAGTCCTTCCAAGATATTGGCAGTAGGGGAAGGAGGGTACGGTCACAGTGGCTGCTTCCCCCATTGGGTTCCGGTCTAAATTGGGTGGCTCTTCCCGTCCAAACAGTTAATTCACACCTTTCTGATAGGTCGGATGGTCTGGATCTCAACAACAACATAATATAATCACCAGCCACTCAAACGGCTACTGAAAACCTTTGGGTCAGTTGAGTGGTCTGGGTCTTCAACATAATATAATCAGTGATACTGGGTCTTCAACATAATATAATCAGTGATACATAAAAATAAAACATTCCAAGTTTTTTTTCAGTTGCAAATGTTCAATGTGTGAACTATTCGTAACACGACAAACATCTGATCTGTAATCAAGTTCGTTCTACACATTTTTCAGTTTTACATTGTCAACGATTCTTAATGCAGCACTGATGCGAAGTTCATTGAGTGTTTTCGGCAATGGTGGTTTATAAACAAGATCTTTGATGTAACCCCATAAAAAGAAATCACATGGCGTAAGATCCAGGGATCTTGGTGGTCATGTGAATACAGGTAAATCACCGTTACCCGCACGTCCGATCCAGCGTTGCGGAAGCTCCTCGTTTAAGTAACTATGAACATCCAATGGGGACGTCCAATGGGGGGAGCTCCATCTTGTTGAAACACAAATTTCGTACTGTAATGCAGTTGTGGAAATAACCATATTTACAACATGTCCAGATAATTGCTACCTGTTACCGTTTTCTCTGGGGGAAAAAAAAAAAAATGGCTCATACAATTTTATTTGTGAAATGACACAAAAAAAAAACATTCACTTTTGGTGAATCTCTCTGTAACTCCACAATTGCATGGGGAGCCTCACTGCCCTACACTCTAGGGCGTGGTAGCCCAATGGTTAGCGTGCGGGAATTGCACGTGGTAGGCACGGGTTCGATTCCTGCCACTGCCAAAACTGTCACCACGTTAAACACGTGGGTCCGTAAGTCCTTCCAAGAGGTTGGTGGTAGGGGAAGGACGGTACAGTCCCTGTGGATGTCTCCCCTACTGGGTTAGGGTCTAAATTGGGTGGCACTTCCCGGACGTCCAAACTGTTACCTTACACCATTCTGGTAGGTCGGACGGTCTGGGTCTCAACAACAGCAACTGCCCTACACTCTAACATTGTGATGATTAACTCTTCCTGATACATGAAACGTTGCTTCGTCTGTGAATATCAGTTTATTGGCGAAATCTTCACATTCCAATTTTTCTTGCATGCGAATGTAAAAGTTGAATCGATGAATTTTATCTTATGGTTTTAAATTTTGCAGTAATTGTAAGTGATAGGGCTTGAATTTTAATCGTTTTCATAAAATTTTCCATACCATTTTCTGGGGAATTCCAAGTCCATGGGCTCTATCTACAGTCGACTTTGAACATAACTTTGCCTCACCCTATCCACCATTTCTTCTGAGACAACTGGTCGGCCACCGTTTTTCTTTTTGCACAAGAAACCTGTATCTTTAAATTGCCTATACCACTGCAAAATTTTCTTGTGGCTTGGTGCTTCCTTTCTGTACCGATTTCTAAATGCAAGCTGCACAATAATAACGGGAAAAACCTTTGCATATTCTAATACTCAAAACCTTTTCTCTATCATTGTCGCCATTTTTAATTTCAATCACCGCGTTCTACGGGAGTGCTGCCATCTATTGACCAATGTTGAAAAAAAAACTTGGAATGTTTTTCTTTATTTTCATGTATCACTGATTATATTATGTCGAAAACTCAGACCACTCGACTGACCCAAGGGTTTACAGCAGTTGTTTGAGTGGCTGGGAACATGACTATATTATGTGTAATTATGTCGAAAGCCCAGACCGTCCGACTCGTCCTGGGACATGAGCAGCAATTTGGATGACCAGGAATGTGTAATTATGTTGTTGAGACTCAGACCGTCCGACCTACCAGAAAGGTGTAAGGTAACTGTTTGGACGGCCGGGATGTGTAATAATGTTTTTGTTGTTGAGACCCAGACCGTCCGACCTACCAGAAAGGTGTAAGGCAACTGTTTGGACGGCCGGGAAGTGCTACCCAATTTAGACCGGAACCCAGTGGGGGAGGCATCCACAGGGACCGTACCCTCCTTCCCCTACCACCAACCTCTCGGAAGGACTTACGGACCCACATGTTTAACGTGATCGTACTTCGCAATTATGTGTAATAGTTTTGAAAATATAAATTTTTAAAATCTGGTCATTCATTTATGAACATACAGGAGAGAGAGAGAGAGAGAGAGAAAAAAAAAAAAAAATAAATAAATAAATAAATAAATAAAAAAAAAATAAAATAAATATATATATATATATGTGTGTGTGTGTATATGTGTATATATATGTATATATATATATATATATGTATGTATGTATGTATATGTATGTTTGTATGTTATATATAATTATTTATTAATTATATAAATAAATAAAAATGAAAAATAATAAACTAAGTCAAAAACATTAGAAAAATCAAAAAATCGGAAAATAAGATGCATTAACATTAATGTTTTGAATTTTATTTTCGCAAAAAAATATAACTTTTGTCAGTATTGAAACTACGTTTTGTGCGCCCTTATAATGGTGTATAGTGGCATTCTCGATTATCCAGCTTTCCTATGAATTCTTGTTTAGTAGGAATTTTCATCTATGATTCATATTCATATTCAGTTCTGCATGTTTGGGAAGTTGTATTCTGAATTGCTTGTCCAGTCTTCAGCTTAGACTCACTGGACGGGTTTGGGAGTATTTCCGTGAACGTTCGTACTGCCTCCCTGGTAGAATTTCGACTTGTTCATTCCGGTGCTTCTAGATTAAGTTGTTGAGGTTGATTGTGTATACACGTGGTAGAAGAGGAATGATTTATGCCGCATGGTAATACAATTTTCTTAATGTATCCTTTTTTCATTTTTTCATTTTTTGATGCCTGTAGTCTGAGTTTAAGCATTTATAGTAATGTACTATTGCTTAATCTGAAACAGGCATTTGTTTGGGTTAATTAGAATTAAATACTCAGACCTGAAGAGGAATTTTATTCTGATTGATCATCGAATTTGGGAAGGTTCTGTTCTTTTCTCTTATCGGCATTATGGACGTGAATTTGCTTCTATGGTGATGTTAATATTACTTTAATTGTATTTTTATTTTTTTTATTTTTACATAATTCTTATTATTACATTTCAAATATTTATCCATATACTTGTCTGCTGCATTATGCGCGTATTGTGTATTGGTTTCTTATTTTCTGTCTGGTTGTTTACGAGTTTCTGTGGTAACATTCATTTTTAATTAGTTAGAACTGAATTACACTAAAGTTAGCTGCATTTGCGCTGAATTGGTGTCAAATTTTAAATTTTAATTTTAACTTCATTTTTATCTCATTATCCCTTATCTTATTTTTAAAATGTCTGGTAATTGTAATTCCTAGGTAATAATTCTATTCTTAGCCATTGTTTTTGTGATCGATCTTAGTTTTTCATATATTGAATATGTTATTGTTTTTGTGATCGTACGTAGCCTTTCATACGTTGAATATCTGAATTGTTGAACCATTAAATAAATGCATATTTATTGGAAGAATTTGAATTCTGTATTTACAGCAATGGTTGTATTATTCTTAGATTATATTAGTTCTGAAGTAAAATATTGTGTTTCATGTTGTATTGATGGATGTTAATTTGAATCAATTTATTCTGGAATAGTCAATGTGTATATGTATATTTTCCCACTATCTATCCTAGTTTTGCTTATTCCTAAGCATTTATTTAATCCGGGTCTTAATGTGTCTACACATTAGTTTATATATTTTCAAAGTGTTTTAGATGATCCATTAGTTTGAAAAATAATGGTACCTTTCTTATGTTGTAATTGTGTCTCCACCTTTGTAATTGAATTAAGGTGCATTCTTGGCTAAAGAGTCTCTTTTTTTAATGCAAGTGCCTTTATTTTGGGGAAATAAAGGTTACTATCATTCCCTATTACATGATGTCTTATTATAAAAAATTAGCGACTGGCAACTGGATGCTTTCTGACATCCAAGCTCGGTATTCGAGAACTTGTTGGGGTTCTCCTAGATCGTTATCCAGCTACCAACAATATCCTTTATCCTCTATGACTATTCCATCTTCATTCGGTACATCCAGCCAGTATTCTTTATTCACTTCATATAACTTTCAATCGTACAGCCATGCATCACTAAATAACACACTTAAATTTAAATCTTGTAATTCTAATAGATGTAAAACTTGTCCGTTTGCTAATAGTAATCAGATCAATTGTAACAATAATCTTGTCTTCTGTAAAACATATAATTGTATCTACCAAATTGAATGTAAAAAATGTAATATGTCATATATAGGTCAAACCAGCAACCCTCTGCATCTCCGAATTAACGTACACAGGAATCACATAAAAAATTTTTCAAATAATGCAACTTCCTTTAATGAATCAAAATTTGAATACGAACATTTTTCTAAACATGGGTTCGACAACATTGAAATTAGTATTCTGTGTATTCAGAAAAATTACTATGACAGATTGTTTCTTGAAAATGAATTCATTTGTGCACACAAAACCATCTTTCCATATGGACTCAATCAAATATTTAACCATCATAATATAGTTAAAAAGTCCTTTAATTCTCCTAATGAAGACCATAATATTTATAATTCCTTCAACAATCATAAAAGTAAATCAAAAAGAACTAAAAGAGCAAGTAAATATAATAAAAAATTGCCATCATTATCTGAACTAAAAAATGCCATCTTTCAGCAACATGCAAATTTTAAAATTACTTTTGATTGGAAACAATGTAAAAACTGG